>JAHZNE010007123.1:0-43116 GCA_027744055.1 Callyntrura sp. NNG-2020 | reverse complement strand
TGAGGGAGTATGGTGAGGGAGTATGGTGAGGGGTATGGTGAGGGAGTATGGTGATGAAGTATGGTGAGGGAGTATACGATCCCGTTACCTTACCGTGACCGAAAATGCTACAAAAACAAGCTTTTGTCCATAGTCCAAGCCATAAAATTAATTAAATAAAAACGAACGAAAAAACACTATCATCTATAACATAACTGCTTGGTCATTGGTATGATAAGCTTAAATGGAAGGGAAAAACAATAAGGAATACGAATACAGTCTTGACTATTTATACGACAGCCATACTCGCTTACGTTATCATTAAAAGTAAAATTCTTTAGGGGAATGTCCACGAATTGTTGGAAGCCGTTCATCGCTGACTCCTCTTCCCCCTCCATGCTGCCTTTCCAAACTTTTCCGTCTTTCTAAACCAAAATTAACTTTGCGTTCAACTGTACAGTCAGTACAATAATTTAACTAGTAAATTAGAATTGGTGGGTGGTACAGTACTGAACAAATTGAAAATACAATGAAACTACCTATTAAACTATTCAAGTAACACGTAATTTTCTTAAAATTAGGTAGTGCTCCGATTGCTATTACACAACGTCAAATCAAATCACATGGCAGGCCATTGCTAGAAAGCAATAAAAAGAAAAGGAAACAAACATGGATTGACAATAATAGACAATGTCAAATGTGCAAACAAAGAGATGAGATATCGACTTCGATCACCCACATAGATAAAATCATAAAAATAATTGATAAATCAGCTGAAAATCACTTGATACGAAGCACTAGCAGCACCATTATGATTTCCCTGATAATTACTTCCAAACTCCACAACTTTGCTTCTTGACTGCCAAAAACAATTGTTACCAATACCAGTAATGGCTTGCTTGCTAGCTTCAATAGTCTTTTGCTGCACACAATGACACAACATCAAATCGGTCAGTATTGTCGCTATTATTGTCGTTGTTGGTATATTGTAAACCTTCGTATTTGACCGCAACTGGAATTCGGCGCAAGCAAAGTACAAAAATACTTTGCTTGCGCCAATACTAATACAATACATTCGCCAATGGCAAATGGCGCCAATCTGTTTTCCATATACTAATTAATCTAATCTGAAATATGTCTTCATTAAGGAATTCCTTAAATTCCTACATTTGTGTATGTAACAACGAGGCTTCTGAATGCTAATTTGCTAATCAAGCATCGATAGCTTCCAAATGAATTTTAAATCTCTTTGATTAAAAAATGGTAATACTATAAAAATTACAGCTTTTTGTCACAGCATTCGCTCCTGACTGAAATGAATTCATTTATCATTTGCGTTTTATTTTACAACAGTACCCTGTCTGTATGTACTCGTTTTCATGTTTTCAGGTCATGCTAATGTTACATCATCAAAGGGTACAAGGTAAAACTATAAATATCAAGTCACAATCTTATTAAATGATATCTTGAGATGAGAAAATTATGTGATTTTATGGGTATCCCCCTTCAAAAATCATTAATGGAAGAATATGCAATGCAAAGTATGAATTTGAATTTATAAACGAAGAATAACTGTGTTTAGTTTTCACGCTAGCTAATGGTGACTGTTGACCATGATCATCACTGCCAGTGCCAGTGCACCACCAACTACCTTCATACCTTCGTCTCCCCCACGTTTATATTTGTGAAAGAGTCCTGTGCTGGAGAAAAATTCATACAACTTTTTGTTTATGAACCAAATTTTTGTGCCATTGTAGATCTATTTATTTAATTGAAGTTTCGTATTGTACCTATTGTACCAATGTTTTATTTTAAGTTAGCCATTCATGATTACTTCGTAATGTGAATGTAAAAAATTAGTGATTTACACATGCAAATATACATCAAAACAAAAAAAACGACATGAAGCCACACGACACGACATGACACGACGTACGAAATTACTTTTTCCGCACAGTTTAGTCTTTGGATGGTATAATTATTATTAACTACGGATACCATTTTAATGCTGGAAAGTAGATGTGATAAGTACGTTTGTCTGTTGTCGATAATCACTATCACAATAACTCTCAAGGGAGTTGATGGATTTCGCTCAAACTTGGCAAGCCTGTACCTAAGGCCAGTAGAATGTACCCTATTGAAATTCAGACCATACATACGCATAAATATAGTGGTGGGTGGGTTTTACCGTATTTGTAAATGCACAAAAAATTTGTTGTGAAAATGTAGAAGAAATGGTTTTGAGGCATGTACTTTCCGTAGTTTCTCCCGAAGGTGGATTTGTATTATACCAGAGAGATAAAATGTTTCATTTATTTAGGTCCCTGTTATATACGGTTTTATTTATTCCTTCGCAAATTGTACTTGCACATAAAATAAAACAACAAAACAAAGTGTTACACAATGTTTCGTTCTAAAACGCGTTCCTGTGCCACGAGCCTTTCAAATCCAAATCTCTTCAAATCGATTGTCTTAAATGAACCTTCCAGAATAAGCTCAGAAATAGCTCTCCCCACGGCTGGACTTTGTTGTATACCTAGAAGTAGTACATTTGTAAAGAGATTGAAAATTATTATATGAACAATACATTTGAATAAAATTATAAATAAGTTGTAAATTGTGTTGGCAGAAATTCAAAATAAAGTCAGCCTAAAAACTTCAAATAAAATAGCTTACTAATTGTAATGTCAAATACTAATGTACTAATAATACGTACCATGTCCACTAAACCCCGTTCCAAAATGAAAATTTCTGAAAACTGGATGTGTTCCAATGATCCCGTTTTGGTCGAAAGTATTGTAATCATAATATCCACCCCATGCAGATTTTATCTGTGGAATTTATAGAAAAATTTGTTCATATAATATAAAGTGAGGATGAGCAAGTTTACTCATGCACTTTGCCAAATATGAAATACATCCAACTAGTGGATTTGATCATATTTCCCCACAAATTGGCTTGAAAACTTTCACCACGTTTTTCCAAGGTCATTTCATCATCGAGACAAAATACTTTGCACAATTATTTCAAGTATGTAGCAATACTACGATTAAAAATATTCTGCGTATAACATGAGATATTGGTCTTGAATACTTTAATATTTTCGAAAGCTGAAACTCTGTGAGCCAAAACTGGCCAGACATCGCTATCAAAAAATGAATAGTCTACATCTAGGTTTTCACAGGATGGTTCTGCATCTTCATCAGGCGACCGACCTGCAAAGAAATTTCCTGCCTGGTTATCTGGTCTATAAATTCAAAATAAACGAAATGATATTCTTATTACTTTCATAATTTTGATTCCTGCGGGTCAAAATTCTTATTGAACAGTATGGTGCGAAGTATAGATGCGCAAATATTTATGAATTTTGAACATTACCGAAAATATACCCCGTTAGGTTCGATTGCTAAGGGTAGTGTTTTGCTAATTTCTGACAGTTCTGGTGCATGGTAATAAAACACGTATCGCTTTCTGGAATACATGCAAATAAATGAAATACATCATGTACCCTTTTGTTGGTTTGTCATTCACCCTTCTGAATCATGATGTACAAATACGTTATAAATATATGAGTCTTTTACTTTGGTTCAACTGGTACTGGAACACTAAGTATGTCTTCCCCTGTCCCTATTCCAGCCAACCTTGAAACTTTCCCGGATTCGTATCCTGCTGCAACCACACAGTGGGTAAATTCCAAATTTTTTACCTCCCCATTTTCAGCTCTAATCTGGAGTTGTGTTGGGCCAACAGTGCTGTCACATTTTCGACTGCTGTTGTCAAAGCCTACAACTTCTCCTGTCACATATTGAGCTCCAAGAGAGGTGGCTTTTCTTCTGAATCCATTAAGCAAACACCATGGATCAAACCTGTGCAATGGAATGGTCTTAAGATATTAGATAATACCTAATGCCGGATGTTTGTATATAACAAAAGATAAAATAAAAATACAAATATGTAATTTTATTCAACACGACGATAAAAAAGGCTCTTTTAATATCCTTGTCAAGCTTTACTAATGTAACAGTCACTTACCATCCTTCATTATCTACACCCACGCTGGCTAGTACGATATCATCTACATTCAAAGATGGATATCTTTTCTTGACTCCTTCCTTTGATATCAGTTCAACCTTTGAGTTATACTGTCTATAAAATGTTATAGACTTGGTTTACTTCAAGAATACATAAATTAGCACAATCATGTAAAGTGGGAAAAATGTAATTCTGGAACTTGAAACACCAAAAAAGTACCTCTGAACATAATGATTTTCTTGAAGGATTGTCGCCCCTTGTTCACTAGTAGCAGTGAAGAGGTATCCACCCGGATGATATTGAATATCTACAGGCGGCTGACCTTCTATACCAAGATATTCTTGAAGCTGTCTAATGAAGTCCGAACCAAACAGGGAAAGCTGTACATTTTCTCCATTGGAAAATTGCTGGCGAATGCCACCAAGTGAAAGGACAGTGGATGCTGTGGTATACTATGAAACAAAACAAGAGGTGCAAATGTACTCACAGTTCTCATTGATTTGCACGTAGATTATCGTTGCTGACATGCATAGACAAGTATCTAATGTCTATTCTGTATACTGTGATTGTTAATTTAATTACACAAACTTATACTCAGTCAAATCTACCTTGTTATCACGTTCAACTACGACCACCTTAAGATCCTTTCCTGCAGCTTGTCTTTTGAGCCAAAAGGCAGTGGATGAGCCCATGGCACCACCTCCTATTATGCAAACATCGCATTTATCAGGGATGCGGTCGATCTACGATATATATTATATCATGCATTGATTAAACATAGATGCACTACACATGTTTATGTCTTATGTATGACATTTTATGAATGCATGTATTGCACGCTTGCATCCCAAGACGTAACTACTATTTATCTTCAAATCGATACAAAATTAGCTTGACCTTTTACCTGATTTTGTGCCTGTGATGAAAAGGCGGACGATGTTGGTCGTATCCAGTTAAATTTTGAAGTAGCCTTTATAAAATAGTTTGCCCCCTTCTGCAGAGACCCCATTGTAGTTATTGTTGAGAAATTGTTATGAAAATCAACACAGATAAATATAATTTAAACCTTATGCCAGTCAAGTGCTGGTACCTGGTACATCCACCAAACCACTGCATAAACTCAAATGAACTTAATTATGTTCAAGCATAAATAAGCCTAGAATAATGAGCAGCAGATAATTTAATTACAACAAATCGTAGCATTAAAACAAAAACCATTCATGCCCAGGCATTTAAACGTTATCAGCATCGGCATATCAATTTTCTTTCTATCAGCTCCACGGGTTTGAAGTAAAATGTTGCTTCAACACAACTAACTTGAGCACGATCTAGATAAGATTTGCCTGATACAACGCTGATCATTTTTAAAGGATGACCGACTAACCAACTGTTACGCTGTTATTTCGTCCATGAAATTAATGCAAGATTACCTCACAACCACTTACAGATTGATATGAACTTATATAGTTCCATGTGCGAAGTTACGTATGAGGATGACGATGAATGATAATGACAAGGTTGTCCTCAGCTCAGTTCAAGCTATTCATTCGTTTAATATTTGTTCACTGGTCCACATACATTTATCATATTCTATGTGAAAATAGTTTATCGAAATCAAAAGAACACAAAATAAAATAACTTGTTATTAAGTAACTGATAAAATACCACTATACCACGTATATGTTTTCAACGGGCAGGGTCGTAATAAGTCATTGAATTGAATATGACATTCTGTAACAGTAGCGAGCGCTAGGCGGTAATACATAGCCCCATGAGGAGTATGAGGAATGCATTTAGAGAAAATTAAGTCATCGATATACGAAATTAATGAGTAATTATATAGCAAGAATATAAACTGTTTTAGGGATGAATGATTATATCTCGCTATGTGAATTTTTAACTTTTAATATACCGGATATGATTAATGAGTCATCAAAGGCACGAGTTATTTCAAGGACACTTTACAAGAAAAATACGTACCTATATACGTAGTTAACTGATGTCATTAAGATAAGTGCGTTTTATGGAAATATGGCAATGGCAAAGAAGATAGCATAAAAGGTTAAAGTTATGTGCTTTTACTTCGCTAGAATTTGGAATTATGGTTATTAGAGAATAAGAATAGTACGAGATGCGAATGGTAAAATTGGATGAAACTCGAAAAAACTTGCGGAGAAAGTTATAGGACATTGACTTTATACTCAAAACTGCCAATTTGAGTAAGTAATTGACAAATTGTAAGTATTCTTACCACATATCCTTCACGTGGACACCCTGAAACGCTCGCGTTGTTGGTTTCCGCTACACAACTTACCCACAACATATTGGCCTAACACAAAACCTATGGTTCAGACAAATTATATTTCACCCTGATGTCGACCTATTGAATGATAACGACTATTTTTATAGAAAGATGAAGTGGAGAGTGATGATGCTAATGGAAAATTGATATAATGGGATTGAGAAAGTTAGATTCATAATAGGGTGGTGGTGCATGTGAGTAGGATTCAAAAACTGGAAAGTATTTCGATAATTTCTTCGAACGACCAGACTAGACATAAGAAGGACGTGTTCCGGTTAATTGAAACCGAGGAGTGCATATAGGTACGTAGCTCTTTTCCTCGCACGTCAATGAAAATTGCCTTGTTGCAGTCCTTTTCTCCAGCAGAAGGCTATTTTTGAATTGACATCAGGATTGACATGTCATTAGTCAGTTCAAATTCAGATTATTCTCGTGCTTTCCACAAAATTACTAGTTCCTCTGCATAAACGCATTAGAAAAATACAACACACCCGCGCTCGCAACTACCTTCTATTATTTTGTGCATTTTTTCTCTTTGATAATGTACCAAGCATTGTCCCGAGTTGACATTTGGATTGGAGATGTTATGTAGTAAGAAGTTCCTCTCCATTTGTACTCGTTGCAGATTGAAACATGTTCTTGTGAATTCCCTCTTGTCAACCTAAAGATCATTTGCTATGATCTTTGATAATGGGATGGCAATTATGGCGTTGTCAGTTTTCGTTTTATGTATTTTTGTAAACGTTTTTTTTGTACGTACCACGTATGTTTATTAACAATATAGATTCACCGCAAGTTTTAAGTAACTTGTCTGTTTGTCCATATAAATATAGTTTAATTTTCATTTTGCAAATTCAAAAAAACTGTTTCGCTAGATAAGTTTTGACAATCTTTCTTTCTAACACTCCCATTTAGAGGAAGTACTTTGACCCATTTTTAAATGGCCATGAAATTATCAAGGTTATCGCTACTAATTCGTCTGTACCTCATCAACAACGGTGAGGCTCGTAGTGCCTGGCAGTTTGAAACATTCCCATCGTAGTCTACTTTAACTATTAATTAAAAATACAATTGCATTTGTGGTGTTTAATTCATATTTTGGGGTTGTTAAATTTTTTTTAGAACGGCTTGTGTGCTCATTGACAGCTATTTGCGTAATGTATTTTAGGCATTTCCGTTCTGACAATGAGTAGGAGTAGGAGAAAATCATCTATATGATCCAAGAGCTAGTAATCAGTAGGCGGAGATTTAAACAAAACCATCACCATCATACTCCATACATAACAGTCATTCGCATAGTGATTTGCTCCTGCCGGCTCATAGATATAAAAGACGAATGAAACGGTAAGCTCGGCATTCAGTTTTCTTTTCCCGGTATGTGATACAGATGCAGATGCTGAGTGTTCTCTATTAACTTCAACTTTATAATAATTTATCAAGCTATTTTATGGGTTTTGTAGTTCTCTCTTTTGACTCCATCTTCCTTTGTTATATCAGATATCTTTCCCCAAGAGTAAAAATGTTTGTCAGCATACATGCAATGGTAAGCCGTGACTTCACTTTTACGCAAATATTGCTTTCAGATAACTCATATACTGGCAGATAAAACCATCATTCTTTAGATTCAAATTTAACCCATAATTCTATGTGTTTACGAAAACTGGTTGTCTTTTTGATTGATTCTTTGATTAGATTGTACTTCTACTGGGATGGAGTTACCCCATAACGGAAGCACTACATGTTGGTCCGCTATATCAACGTAATGAGGAAGCCGATAATTTATCCGGTATCGAATTGCCCCGTAACGGTCATCTTGGTAGCCGTCCTCTCACCCCCAATGATTTGATCTCTACAATGACTATGGCTAAACTACGAAATCAACCTCGTGACTCACACAGAAGTACGCTCGATTTTCGCAAACGCAAGGACTAAACTTGCAAATGATTTAGTAAATTCTCATGTTTATGTGATTTATTTTTTATTAGTTCAGCAGCTTTTGGATTTCCTTACATTGCAATCGTCTTTCTCCAACCAGGACATGAAATATTGGAACGAAGGCAGGGAGTTATATCGGTCAATCAGTACCAATGTGGGGAAACGGAACGAACCACCGTCACTCGAACATCATGTCGGGGGCTGTGTAGCAACAGTTCATATCATTACTTTAAATTCAAATTACTATCCAAGATTGCTAAGGTCGTACAATTGCACGTCACAGGCATGTAACTCTACAGGCACAGGTCAGTGTAAACCGAAGGAGTATACTGTTCAGGTTTTGAGACAAAATTTGAATACCTCTGAACTGATTGATCAAGGATGCGATACGAATTTACCAGAAGATTGGCGCTGTAATTGGAAATTGGTCTCGGTCAATGTCACCACTTACTGTGAATGTCGTACTGCAGGCTTATCTTAATTTGGTCACTTTTCAAAACTTACGTTGAATAAATGTCAGCATTTTCGTGCGCATATGAGATCCTTTAGTCATCGTACCTAAGCTAATTTATTATTGCAAATTTTCTGTGCAAAATGATTACATACAATTTTCGTGATATTTAAACACAAGTCGATTGAATAGATATAAACTCCTTGTATGAATTACTAATTACTCTTAATAACCATTTTAATATTTATTACCTGTAGCATCTGTCGTCACCTCATCGTCAAGCACCTACCTGTGTATGTTACTGTGTATAGAATATATGTTGCTTTTCAAAAATAAGTAATTAATTCTACTAATGTACATTACACTGTAAATGTACTAATTATATTGGCAACACCATATTTAATAAATTGACTGACTAATTTAAATAAAATGAAAAAACTTCTACTTACATGAAAGAGAACATGCTTTAATACTATACACTTTTATAGTTTATTTTCTTTATGTTTATATATTTGTACATCAACTAATTTAACTTTCATAGTAATAGTTGTACAATTGTCATGTGAGGATGTGAGCATTCATGTTATATCGAGTGTAATAAATCAAAGCATCGAAAAAGCAAACAATGATTACCATTGATATTCTCAAAACGTCTACTTTGAACTTTGCTACTTGAAATCATAACATTGCATACCGATGAAAACGGTTTTGACTTTAAATGGTTATTATAATTACGGCTACAAAAATTAAACATTGGCACTGGAAATAAAATAAATTACTTTGAAGCCACGCACTAACTAACTCGTCGTCTTCATTGCATTTGCATAGGCTGGCTGGCGGTGGGGGGTTAACTGAAAAACCCATATCACATCATCATTATATCTTGCCAAACGTTGGGGTTTCCTATGGATATGATGTAATGATTATGTCACTTCCGATTCGATTATAACCTTTTTGGTTTCTACCGTTTTTGGAGCTGCTCATTTTTAAAGCGTAAATAATTTGTTTTTTCGAACTATATAACAAAGTTTATAAAAATGGTTTTCCATACCATAAAAAAATCGATTATATTATATCATATACGATCCTGCTGTATAATAATAATTTTATTGTAATACGATGATGAGACGCATGATACGCATATAAAAGGTTTTGTTTCATGTGTCATGATCACGTTTAGTTTTTAACAAGTAGCGACACTTTGTGTAACGATTTGGACGAGAGTGCTAACTTTCACCGGATCTATAGTCAGATGATCCTGAGACTGAGTAGGGTCGACATTAATCTCAATAAAAGGAAGCCAACGTCAACATTGGGAAAGTTAGCAAGTTTCTGTTATTTTTTAAACCCTTTTTTCATGTGCATGCTATGACGGATCGGGCTGCTAAAAAAGAAAAGAACAGCAGAAATACCAACCCTAGTAGTAAAACCAACAATGAAGCTGTCGCCCACCACCGCACTCACCAGTCATCACAGCACCATCAATCTTCCCAGCAAAAGGATGCTTCTTCCAGATCCAATGAAAATGATAGCCCTAACGACTCATTTATTAAAAGTAAACGACAATGACACCGTGAAGACTAAATGAGTTTTCACAATTTAGCAAGCTCTCCACCAAACATGTAGAAATCGGCAATTTAAACTCTTTTTCCTATTCTACTTTATTTAGGGTATAAGATTATCGAGAAAATTGGTGAAGGGTCTTACTCTGAAGTTCTCAAATGTCAAAGTCGCGTCGATGGGAGTACCGTAGCTTGCAAGAGATTAAAGCATATTTATAAAAGGTACCATACAACACATGGCTATTATATCCATTTCAATTGTGGCTATTATAGAAATGAAATACTACGGCGAATAATCAACATTTATTTTAGTTTGGATGACGTGGTCAACATTTCCGAGATCGCTACACTTAGAACAATTCAGAAGCACAGTAATATTCTGCAAATGATTGAAATACACTAGTAAGCCTGTGTAAATAAGTTTTTCTGTTTCTTCAAATGCAAATATCTGACACTTTTTATTGGAATGTTCCTCCAATTCTCCTTTTCACAGTGACAAACCATTAGGAAAAGTATCATTAGTTTTTGAACTGATGGACATCAACCTTTATGAGCTCATTAAGGACAGAAAAAGACTTCTCCCGGAAAGTAGAGTTAGAGTTATAATGTTCCAGTTATTCAGAGCGTTACGACATCTTCACAAACTGGGTGTTTTTCATAGAGATATCAAGCCAGAGAATATACTTATAAAGACAAAGGTCCAGTCCAGATTCAATTTTAGCCTTTCCAAGCTCATCGTTTGAGAAATTAATGAATGATAATGGTCAACTATTTTTAAACATTTTAACACGCAGACAGATCAATTAAAATTGGGGGATTTGGGCTCGGTTAGAGGAATGTTTAGTCGACCACCGTACACAGAATATATATCGACGAGATGGTACCGTTCTCCAGAATGTCTGCTGACAGCCGGACATTATACGTATAAAATGGACATTTGGGCGGCCGGATGTGTATTTTATGAAGTGTATTAATTTAAACATAATTATTCCTATAAATTCGCGGTTTGGGTTAGCCGATCAAAATTACACTAACAAAATTACAATTCGTGTCGTGTTGCCATTTTATAGATTAACTTTGCGACCCCTTTTTCCTGGGTCCAGCGAAATTGATCAAATTAATCGTATTAATAACATTTTGGGTCCACCCCCAATAAGCCTGCTGGAAACGTTCCATAAGCAGTAAGTACCATACAACTAACTATGGTTGATAATGACCCATTGAATTTATCCAATTATAAGAACTTTCTCAACAACAAATGCAGTTTTAAATTTAGGTATGATATAGAGCGTGAGACATACAGAGGCCAAAGTCAACTCAACAGGCGTCAACAAATGTAAATTCTGTCTTCATTAAGTACACTCACCGTTTTAAATCTTACTCTGATGGTGTTATTAACTGCATGCTACAACCATGTTCTCTTTTAGACAGAAAGTACTTAATGGTTATTCATCGCGGTGTCTGCTACCCACAGACAGCAGTAACAAATCCAGCAATAATTCACTAAAAAGCTATAGGAGGAACAACATGGAGTTCCATTTTGCTGGAAAGGAGGGCACTGGACTAGAAAAAATTCTCCCTGCTCATATCACCCGGGAGGCTAAAGAGATTATAAAGAACTGCTTATTGTATGATCCGGAGCAACGACCTCAGGCACAGCGAGTTGTGCAACTTTCATATTTTGCCGAATTGCGGTAAGTACACGTAACCAAAAAACCATTTACAAAATGGAACCTTCCAATTCTCAAAATACCCCGTGTAACTGATGCATGTAATTTACAGAGAAAGCTACAACAAAAACCCAGAGAAAATTCCTGCGAGATCAGTGGCATTAATATGTGGAGATACTGTCGCCGACCATTGTAACTGCATTGACCTTTCAACTCTGGGAGATCATAAGGTGCGCTACAGACGCAACATTTCCCAAAAAAATACTAGTACCGCGACAAGAAGCAGTGCAACAAAAGATCCCAGTGAAACAAAAGCCTCCTCCTTGGGGTCAACTGACATTAATAACAATATTCAAAATCGACGACGTTCCTCCAGTTCTAACGATAACGTTGTCTTGAACGCTGGAAAAGGCCATAGCAAAGGATCTGCTGCTGGAAGTAAGGTTAGACGTGCTGAACCAAGTAATAAAGTGAAACACGTTGTAGACAACCAAGAAAGAAAATCATGTCTCAACAAGTCCTCTGGTACACATCAAGCCAGTCGGATGAAGGAAACTGAAATAAAACAATCAGACAGCACAGCACAAGTACCAACTTCGAAGGTCGGAACAAAAGCTAAAAATGCCGCTGTTGGAACGCATGGCACACCGCAGAAGTTAGTTGAACCAACATTAAAGAAGAAACAAGTTACATCTTCAACAAGTTTCGACAGTGTAAACAGCCCAGAGAGCAAGCAACAAAAATACAGCAGGCAAAGAGATGTGCATATTACTAAAGAATCAAAGTCGACGTTACTGACACTTCCAGACATGTCTCCCTACGTGAAACCTCCTTCAGAGCTTACGTTTTTGCGAAATAAAATAAAAAGTGATCAGCATTCTAGACGAAAGGGTGCTTCACCATCGCCTCCGCAAATAACACAACTCAGTCAGCATCCACCCCAGCACTCCCATCCCCTTCCAAACAATACTAGAGTGGCGGTAGTACCTCCAAAGGTTGCTGCAGCTGCAATTAAATATGCAAAAGTGAATTCTCGTAAAGTTCGTGATCCAATTGCAGCTCTATTAGATAGTAATACTGGCACGGACTACACAGAAAGTAGCAGCACAAATATTGTTCCAGGTCGGCGGGGCCGAGAAAACGAAATGCATTCTGCTGCTACGGATGATACGGCGTATGCAACGGCTAGTTCGGTTAAAATTGGAAAGTTGAGGTTTAGACAGGCTAATTCACAGCATAATAAAACACTTCCAGCTGCTTCATCTCCACCTCTCCGTTCAAAAATTCCCGTTTTGACTGACGACTCCATAGGACAGGCTCAACAGTCAAGGAAATGCACAAAATTAGTAACATCCCCACCAGAACAACGTCGTGAAACTGGAACGACAGATAAATGGCGGAATACGGGAATCCCGAGAAGGATTCCAATGAGTCCAGAGCGTGAAAGAAACATTCAACTGTTGAAGGAATCCTTGACGCTGGATAAGGATAAACGGGTGAAATTACAGTACAAAGGCCAATTCGGACAGGATCAACTGAATAACAACTTGATTAGCAACAGTCGCAACTGCTCTTCCAGCACCCGTCATGAAGAAGGAGGAAGTAGTCTTACCAGAACGAAAACTTTTTCAGGAAAAAGCAATAACTATGATTATACGTCGCATGACACGCTACACTCCACCAGAGAACAACAGAGAGGTAGCTTTTCATCTGCGGGGGGCGGCAGGTACCGAAACAGCACTACCGATTATGAAAATCCAGATGTACACGAAACATCATCTGCAAGTGCCGCGGCTCACGAAAACCAGCAGCGAAATATTTTTAACGCTAATACAAGAAACGGACGAGTAGTTGTTCCAACAATGGAATCATTGATGAAAAAACCTGCGGTTATTGCTGGGGGTGTACCCGTTAAAAAATCTAGTGAGTTATATCCCCCAGAAATGCTTCACATGTACTCGTCACGGTACAGGGGACCGGATACAAATATGAATATTTTGAAAGACACGGGTAATAACTATGTAAAAAGAACAACTAATGCCCAAAGCCGAACACAATCTGTTAAAGAGAAACTGAACCACAAATTAGAACAGAGGAGACACCAACGAGAGCCTCCAAATAATAACGGGAAAATATCTAGTGGTCAGCAAGTCGGCGATCAACCGAGTAAACTGGTTTTCGACAGAGGGAGTAGCTATGGACATTACTCTTCAGGTTTAACGGGTACAGGTGAAGAAGAACAGTTTTTAAGGACGGGAATTACTGGAGGAAGAAGGCCACCTTTGCCTCGTACGGGGGGAGTAGATGGAGGTGCCAAAGGGGCAGCTCTAAATAAAATACATAAGGATGTATCCCCAGAAACTGAACAGCAGTACCAGAGGCATGTGGGTAGACGAAGAGGGTCATTGATTCCAACCTCAACAGATGCAGGAAATGACAATAATGGTAAACGAACACATCATCAAAGAGCGGTAAACAACGCTGCTACAGGCGAGCATCGTCGAAAAGATTTTAAAGAAACCGTCAGACACAGAGAGGAGAAACTACGCAATACAATGAGAGATGACGTGTTTTGCTCATCGGACGATGATGTTGTGGTGTCCATGAGAAAAAAGTTTGATACTTTAATAAGCGAACGGGCTCGGAAACTATCTGACAGTTTGAAGACTAATAAAACACACTTATTTACAAGCGATACTTTAGCGGATAATAAAATACATCCATCACAACGGCAAACTGTCAACGATTCCAATTCAGACGATGACAATTTACCAATGAGTAGGCGGTCGAGAAACAATGATAAATCGAGGAAGCACGCCAGGAGAGAATTACGCGCAAGAATGGCAGAGAGCCTTACAATGAATAACTTTTCTGTTGCAGACAAGTGGCGAGGAGTCCCTGAACACGTTGGTCAAGGTTTATTGGATAATAGAGCATCAAATGACAGTGGAGACTGGGTATTACCAACGTCTAAGTATACAAACAATTTGGGACGACGAGATCTTGACAATAAGATTCATTTATCCCCTTCGTACGATTCTTCGTCGGTATTGTGGTCACGCAAAAACAATTCAGAGAAAGACTTTCACGAAAATATGAAATACCAGCAAACACGTAGGATTCATCCGTTTCCGATACAAGAGCATCAAATTTATCGACGTGGTCAAATTTTTACCCCTCCCACCAACAAGCCATTTTATCAGTCTACGCAAGTAGGAATTGTGCTTCAAAATAGAGAAATGAGATATAGTCATAACAATCCAATGTCTGTGTCTAGAAATTATCTGAGTAGTAACAGTAACAATTCTAGAAGAAGTAACTTGAAAGGGGTGGACAATCCAAAGGATAGACAGCAGCGCATGTAGTTCTTCAGGAAGAATTTCATTTCAGAATTTTTCATCAAAGCGAAGGAGCCAATTATTTTTGTAAAATGATAGAAAAATATGTGCTCTTATACAACTTGTTTCGTAATATAAAAACGGACAAAAATATGTTGTTACAGTGTAAAGTACACGGTGACGAAAGGTACAGACGCAAAATAATTGGCTAAATTAAAAGTAACACATTTTATCTTTATAGTTTACAAACTGTGTATTATAAACTTTTGCAATTGAAAACAATTTATTATCAAACTATCATTTAGTATCTAAAAAAACTGCAGCGAAAATACAATTATCGAAAACATCTTGAAACCTAAATAGCTAACCGAATGAATATAAACCGGTTTAATTTTCGTTCCATTTATTTACATTTTATGAAATTCCTTTCAATGAATATGAACAAACGATTGTTATAAAGATTGTATGTGCACTTACATTTTGCATACAAGCAATCCATCATAGACTGGAAAATATCCAATTTATTTTTTATAGAAAAATTAATGAAGTTGGTGTCCACTAAAATATGAAAAGGGGGGCCCAGTTGAGTGTTGTATTCAAAGAAAAGTGCCGAAGACACTTGCGGTCTGAAAAATGAAAACGTTTTTTATGATGTAGTGGTTATTCAACTTTTAAAACGTTCTTCACTTTATACTTTTAATTGTCCCCTGAATTTATGGTAGACCTCCTTTACTCCTTCCAAATAGTATTAACTTACGCTTCTTTAACGACTATTTCATCTGGATCTGCCTTTTTCTTCCTTCGTGGTGGTTCACGATCCTTAGCCTTTCTGCAAAAATGGTACAACGCCATTTGAACGACTCATGTAATTAACTTGTACATAGTGCAAGAAAAAAACGTACACATGTTCAACTTTTCCCTATACGTTAAGCACAAAACAAACTTACAATCTGGGATCACTTAAGCTGATCATTCTTTTCATCTGCGAACATTTTTGACGAAATTTCTGTGCTTTCTTAGCCTTCCCCTGCAAAAAAGTTGTAAGTACAAATAAATTAATCAACCTTTTTGTCTCATTTAAATCCATTAAGTTAATATGAATCAACAATTTACGTATTTCTATAAAGTAATTTAAGCAATGCTAATGCTAATGCTCAAGTTTTAAAAAACGACGTACCATTTTATCTGCTGTTTGTCCCCACCGCTTGTTACTAACTGTCGAAAATTGTGTACAGCGGATACAGTTGACAATAAGATGATACAAGACAAAATTTTCGTATTCTTTGTCCTACAACTACAATCAAACGATTCAATAAAAAACAATTTAACTATTTCAGCTATTACTATTAACCTGACTGGAAACAAACAAGTTTGATTTTATTGTTGATCATGGTAAAAAGGCTGTTTATTTGTGAAGTCCACGTGAAGGATTGAATGATATGGATATTGAATGGACATGCCTTTTGGCTTTGCCACGCATGTACTTACGCATGAATCTTGTTTTGTTGTTGTGTAAGTATGTGCAGTGTGAGTTTGCAAGTGGGGATTTGGGGATTGTGAGAATGAGAACAGATGAACAGATGGTACAGTATGTGAACACAAACTGCGCGCTTTGAGTTTAGTACAAGATGTAAGAAATAATTAGCATGAATAAAAAACACAAAATATTGTTTTAGTTCAGAACAGCTACAAGGACACAAGTTGAGTTGATAAAATATAGGAATTTTGGAATATAGAAAATTTCTCGTCATTGGTGTTCTGGTTTTGGGTTGAGCAATGGACTTGTATGTAACTGCTGGTCTATTATCTAAGACAGGTCAGCTCCAGCTTTTAAGTGGAAATGTTTCTGGCTCCAGTATGGCAGACTTAAGATTTAAATTATTTACTGGATGCACGGAGCACTAATAATGACTAACAAAGATTATGTTCAATCGACAATGCTAGATCTCTCGCAAAATTTGTGATCTTACAACCAACAACGACTGATTGCCTTGTCTTGTTTCATCTGGAACTTTCAATTATTGAACGTTTGAATTAGGGTTGATTTAGTTTGATGTAAGTATAAAATAAGGCTCAGGGGTGTTTGTATTACTTCAGCACAGACGGACCATTTATTTAAAAAAAATTGTCTCTGTTGTGAAGTTGTATTCTTTATATGTATACATTTTTAAATAATTAAAAACTATAAAAAAGCAAGTGTAAAGTTGAAAGTGCAAAGTAATCGTTTCGAAGAATAATATCAAAGAATCGCTACTGTTGACTGTGTTTACCAAATCAACAGTAGGCACAGTTGACATTGGTATTACTAACATCACTCAGTTAACAGTTGTCATTGTCAGAAATTCCGCATGTAATACGCCTGCTGCTTGGTGAAAATTATCGCAAGTTTAACCAACCAACAACCAATGTCATAAAGTACTGCGCCATTTGAACTATCAATTTACAATCAGGATGAGATGGAAGGTAATATATATTTGACATTAGTCTAGTATTACAACTACTCATTAAATTGTACACTTGTAGGAATTAATCACATTTTTATGAGAGCTCGTATAATATATGATTATGCATGCACCTTGATGGGACTATTTTCTATGTATGCATTATGTATGTGCTGATTGCTGCACAGATTATTGTCAAATGTTGAATGAATGAATTGAATGAAATTTGGCTTTTCCTTGCAGGAGGAAAGCAGCGAAAGGCTGATTCGATGCCAAGCGAAAGCGTTTAGATCTGTGGCGTTTCTTTGGAGTATAAAGAATGTTCGAAGAAAAATAATTGCCACTCCATTCTGTCTAATTGCATTGATAGTAGTGGCGTCGTGGACATTTCAGTCACACAGTGGTGCCTTAAGCGCATTCTTGTGTTTGGTAACGTTCGATGTACTTAGGTATTAATAAAAGTATTCTATTACTTTAATGTTACACTTTTTATCGTAATTTTGGAATTATAGCTAATAGTTGCAATTTTTGTTTCAGTCTATTAGGTGATATTTTTAGTCAGTTTTACGTACATGGTGGGAAGCAATCTACAACCTTCAGTTTTGGCTACGTTCGAGTGGAAGTTTTAACACATTTCTCAGTTCTATGTTTGGGTCTATTGCTAAATGCGTGGGCAGTCAAGTACTCGTTGGAACTAGTACTTGGAGCTACTTACCTGGAAATCCACACGTAAGGCTAAGGGTTATATACCTTTAGTTCACCATATAATTTAACTATTTAACTTTTAAATTTAATTAATAAACATGCCCATATTGCGCCAAAACTTTGATTTTCAGTGGTCGGTTTCTGCCCACAGTGGTTATTGGTGGACTTGTACATTTCTTCCTATCTTTTAACAACAGCCCCTTCCTTAAAGTATACAAAGTTTCTGCTTCAACGACAACCCTTCAAAAATATTTTCAAGGAATTTGCGCCAGTTTTGGCCTCTCATTGTCTTCATCCAACACATTTTCATTGAGCCCTTTGGCCATTCTCGGATTGTTTTATTGTAATACTGTGATACTTCTCGCACTCGCATTACAATCAGGGTAAGTATTCCTATATTAAATTTTGTAAGATTAGGCGTACGTCTGTCGTCTAGTTTAGTAATATTTATATGTATGTGCATGTGCATACATGCTTAAAAACTTATATGCAAGATTGATAAGTATGAGTATCAATATTTAATCGGTTGATAAGACCCAGGTGGTTCGACTTCGTTGGAGGTTTGTTGATGGTACTAGCAATGTTTGACGCAATATGGCCTTTATGTATTTACACCAGTCAAGTCCTTTTACAGGTCAGTATCAACTTTGGAAATTTTTCAGTTTTTAGAAGGATCGTGAGCGTGCTAATAATGCTTTAAATGCTTTGAGTGTAGACGGTCCCTTCACACACAGCTACTCAACTGGAACAATCTGTAAGAGAAGCGATGACTATTGATGGTGTTCTAGAATTCCGGAACGAACTCTTTTGGACACTTTCTTATGGTCAAATTGTAAGTAACATACATTTTAATCATTTACTGTTTAGATGTAATTTAGTTTAGATTTCAATATATATAATCTGTATAATGACTTTTAGGCTGGAACAGTGCATGTTCGAGTGAGAAGAGATGCAAACGAGCAACTAGTGCTTTCAAAGGTTTATGAGAAGTTACAACCACTCGCCCCACATTTAACGGTGCAGATTATAAAAGATGATTTCGGTAGACCGTTTCATGCCATCCATATGGGACGAGATGTAAGCCCACTTACCAAACTTACATTTGGAACAAATGAACTCACTCCCATCCAAAAGGTTCCTGGGGCTATGGATAACATCATTTATTCTAGTTCTTCAGTTGCTAGTAATCTTCCTTATAGTGCTATACCAATATCTAGAGGAAGTGGGTTGGACGATAGTGTCATCAGTGCTACACCAAAGTCTTCGTCGTCTTCAATGTTTCAAGTGCATGTCGAACCAAAGCAGCATCTTGGCAATGTAAATTTGAGCTCTTCTTCGTCGTTACAAAATCCTAATCAACAACAGCAGTTTAACCTGCAATTACCGCGTCAACCTGTGCATAGCCCAATTTATAGTCAAGCAAACGGACGTCACAATCCTTTTAGTGGAGCTTCTAGCAGTAATACTGGCAATGTTTTGGTAGCTTCGGCTAATAATTTCTTCCAGGAGTAAACGTGTACTCATTTTTTTCAGTCTCTCCCAAGATTGATACACATGCAATATTATTACTAACAATATTAGATGGTTGGATATGATACGGTAAACTGTATTAGTATATACTGCGTCCCGGTAATTGTCTCTGCTGTTGTAAGGAAGAGATTAAGATTGCGAGTATAAAAAGACTGACAATAATGACTGAGGCACACCAGTCTAATGATTAGTAATTTGCCTTGAATACTGTAAGTCACCAAGATAAACCCACGAACTAATCTTTTTTTAAATTGCAAACGATTAACAAGATACATTACTTTGCGACATATCGAATATGATGCTGACTTAGGCATACAAAGGGTAAATCATGGTAAATACGGGTCGTAAGATCCGACCTTAAATGTAATGTGTAGAGTAATGTGGCTAGTAGCCAGGACTTGGAGTTAACAATTTCAATGTATTTTCGTTATTTAAAACATAAACACGAAACGAAAATTATATTTATTTATTTATGGCTACACTTACAGTCAACAGTTGTCCATGGCCTTTGAAAATTATTGTCCTCTCATCAATTGAAAGCGTTTGCTTTACGCTTTTACAGAAATTATTTACGTTAGTCAATTTTACAATTTGTGGAGATCACCAGCCATTATCTTTGTTTTATGTTATGCTACATTTTGTCGAAAGCTGCCGTTACATTCAAGTTGCAACGGGTGTAAGACCTCCTTACCAAAAAAAATTACGTCGTAGTAAGCGGGAATGACCCGCATTGAATGTGAGGTAGTTCAACTGCATATAATGCTTGTGATTGTGATTAGAACGAAGAAATTATTTTTAGGATAATGATAATAATGTTTTATTGCAATGTCATGTCATATTTTATGCCCCTTGCTGTAATTATTTAGATTGTGATAAAAATGAACTTTTTCCCTTTGTTGCTTTAAAAACTCTAATATTAAAATACAGCATGGCTAAATTGATATGTCACCATTTACTTGAATTAATGTTAGTTCAAGATACTTAAAAAGGTATACTTTATATATATATTGATATTAACAACCTTAGTTTAGGAAATCATCTACACAATTCAGACCACACACTGTGTCACGAACGCGTACTATTTATATTTTTATGATTTTCATAATAAAGTCAGTAAAATAGTGAAAATACTTGGACCCTGTTTAAGAAATAAATTATTGAATAATTTTGAAATAATAAGCATAGTATTGCTTACACGACAGTGTGGAATACATACAGAGAGAGGTACAACTGTTTACGCAGTATATCCTAATCCTAATGGTGAATTGGTCCCCGATAAGGATACGTGGAACTATTTGGACATGGAGCAAGGCGGTGTTAGCAAGGACTTTTTTTCTGCTTTTCGTCATAACTTCCAGATGTGTGCTCATGGACATGGCTAGGGGCAGGTAATTCCCGTTTTCTTTTTTATAAAATTCGGTCAATTAGAAAATGATATAAAGAAGCGGGGTAAACAGGAAGCAACTAGACCCCTCTCGGGTTTGTAATGTAGGGCGATAAAATCTACAATTTTGGATGAGGGGCAAGTCTTAAAGATCACTCAAACCCTTGTAATTTCGTTCAGGTCATGATAATTTCATGCAAATGTATCGGATATGTGAAAAAAGTTCGGTTTCCTCCAGGAGCGTACGGGCTCTATTTCTTGTTGCTTAGAATAACGGGCGAAGCGTAAGTCGTCAGTCGCCCTGCTTAAGCATAATATCTCCACAACGTTGGACCTCATCAGTCATGTCATACATGAAATGGAATAGAAGTTCGTGCGTTATTCATGTCACGTTGAATTTACCATTGCTCCATATTTGGGTACCTACTTAAATTATAAATCCCTAAACTATTCCGTAATGAATCGCTAGAGCTCTCCTCCGAAGAATGCCAGTCGAGTCTAAAACTTCATTTTCTATCTTTCTCGATTTGCCCCAGTTTATGTGATCTCCCCGACTGATGTATAATATTATATCCCATTCATGACTTCGGTTATATCTAAGCTCTGAAATAATATAATATAAGAACGCAAACTTAAAGTATGTAACATCAACATCTGTGCAAGTAACGTCAATGTCCAACGCAGGACTAAGCCATGCCAGAGTGAACTCGTGAATATCGTTTCAAGGTGGACACAGTAACAGTTGTTAGTAGTTGGTAGTAGTATATGTAGTAAAGAAGATATCAAAGCTAGATATGGGTGTTAAAACCCTGATTTGAACTACTGAAAGTACATAATCGTGATTCACAAAAAAGTCGAATATCGAAAACTAAAACAGAACTATACTATAAATTTAACAATATTTGGGGGTCCCATGGTGGTCGATTAATATATTATAAAATCATAATATTTGCAAAAACGTTTTTCTGTTTTCAATTAGGCGTCATTCGATCATCTTCTAAGTAATCGTGTTCCCCAACACAAATACAGACACACAGACAGCGTCATAAACGCATTAACTGTTAACATCATCATTCGCATAGTATAGTATATACGATTTCAGAAGAATGCACACTATAAAAAATGCAAGAAAAAACAAAATAATTTTCTATCACCTATGCGTAACTCATTACCAGCAACATCAACACAGTAGTATCTCTCTCTCTAATAGGCAAAATTATCAAATGTTTTTCCGCGCTTGTCCTTGAGCGTTTTTATTTAGGGAAGAATGCAAAGGTCTAATTTGGCTGTTGCAATTGCAATACTCATTTGAATTTACGCATTTTTTATGTTATCCCGGTTTTCTACAAAACTATACACTCAAAATTATGTAAATTTGAAGTCGTTTTGTCGTTTTAATTTCATAAAATTCGGTCCTAGGTAAAATAGATACAGGTTTTAAATATTTTCGCAATTTAACACACAGGTAGAGTTTAGTTTTAAGTGTACAATTAATTAACATATAACTAAAGGAAGCATGGGATAATAGGCTTAAGTCATTCTAAGTTCCAATCCAACTAAATCAAATTAGAGATTTTTGTCCTCCCTGTCCAGTGGGCAATTTACAGCTAGTTTAATACTATTTACCATACACTAACTAATGTTTATAAAACTTTGTGTTCTGTGTTACAAATCAGATATTACAAATTATATCGTCAATGTTGTATTATTTTGGAAATATTTAGGTTCAGAAATGACATGTATGAGCATAAAAATGGATAATGCTGCGTACATATAGCATTTCATCGACCGACATAAATGTCACGTCCATAACGATAAAGAATGGTCTATGTATAAAATTAGATCATTTGAACCTGACGTGTGTGTTCAGATCTATCTGACATCGTGAGTTCGTGAGTATAAATCGTATATACGCAACCTTTCAGAAAAACACGGGATACATCTATCTGTCTTCTATCATTTAAATCATGTAACGAGTGCCCTTCTCCTTATACGCATGCTTCAAAATATCAAACGCCAAAAAATTTAGAAAACTTTATTCATGAATTGAGTATGAATTTCAACGGGCCTCCAACTAATTTGTAGGAAAACAGCATAGCATCTGCATCTGCTGAGTACATATCTTCGCTACCTGAAGAATCTCTAAATGAAACTACATTTTATGTTTTGCCAACTCAATTCCTTTTTTCTTTGACATCTTATCTGTTCAAATCGTCGTATGTTCAACTTTGTTTCATCTATCACAGCTTGGGGAACCGTAAGACAAGAGGAGAAGAGCGGCCAGCGATGGTCGCATCAGGTATATTCATCATCTGAGTGAGACTGCAAAATAAGCGTAAGAAACATGAGAGTACTTGTAGAATTAAGAATACCAACACCAACGCCAACGGAGATGTAGTCTGTGGACTGTGGACATCACATATTCACATTTATACCAGGTCATCCAATATATCATCATACAGCAATGTAATCGGAATTTAATGTGTAATACAATTTCAGCATGTACATAATAACACAAAGTAACTTACAATAAAGCAATTTGTCATTTGTTAGCTCGAAATAAATGGCAAGACTGGGAATATTGCGTGTATATTTCAATAATTATTATTGTCTTGAAGCATTTAAATAATAATTCGGGTAGTTTTATTACGAAGCAGCAGAAATGAATGATGAATGCAAATGGAGAAAAAATTTCAGCGTTTAAAGTTTGCTTCAAATGGAGGGGCTACTGCGGCATCTGCACATGTGCAGTTCCTGATTCCTGAGTTATTTGAGGATTCGTCGTAAACGTCGGAAATAACAAGCGCTTTTACAATTAAATGGGTAATATAGGGAACCAAGCAAACAACGTTAGGGTTATGTTAGATTCTCCCTCCAGATTCCAGATACAAGAACCAGGCAGAGCTCAAATTCACCCTGTGTCCAATTGCAATGTCTTTGTATTTGTAATACGTAATAGCTACGTAATGCTGCTTACTTATGCTAGGAGGTCCCGCTTTTGGTTTGTTTCAGTCTCATTTATTTACGACCAGCCTTCTGGTGGTGTCTAGTTTTCCTTTTTACCTTCTGGTTGCCCTGCCCTAAACGGGTCCTCTACTTCTTGAAAATAGCGAATTTTGAAATTCTTTTTGCATGTAGATGATTTGGGCGAATATTTTGGCGGAGTTCGTAGACGGGCATTGCGGGGCATCGGGAGGGGTAAAAATTAAAGTTGACCAAACTGGATCAAATTTAAAACAAATATTTGATATTGGAATGGGGTTTTCGACATTCTACCTGTAATCATCAGAAAATATAATAAGAAAAAAAAATATATAAAAAATGATTTGACTGCAGCGCCCCTTGGAGCAAGAAAAATGAATATATTTTTAAATACAGAGACAGCCATAGTATCTATAAGTTTGGTCCCGACTGGTCCACTCCTGTTGGCTTATGTAGAAGGGGTCAAAGTACAAATTCATCATAGTCACACATCATTGCATATCTCTGCGGCGTCAAGTCGTGTCAGAGTGGCGTTTTCGACATTTCACTCGTAATGATACGGATTTTAATATTTATGAAGTTACGGTAGAAAATGGGAACTAATATATTAAACTTTGAATTTGGGTACTAACTCAGGAAGGATGGTCGTAACAATATAAGGTGGCAATCATTTAAAAAATAAAATAGCTACCTGGATTCGGTATTTCTCAATGGATATCTAGGCATTATCGTATCTTACGAGTTCTTTTGTAAGCAAGGATGCCTTCCTTTTTAATTTGAACTAAAATGTTTCGTTTTCATGCTTAGATTAGTTTGTTGTTAACGAACAACCCTGTATATATATACTTACCACTTTACCACCGTCCTCACAATTATGTGTATCCGGTATTTCATTTCGCTTATGTTGTAGTAGTTCTAGTATATAATTTGGTACAAAGTACAACCATGAAGTATAGTAGCAGCAAGTAATTTTGAAATACTATAATATACACCGCGCATTCAGCCATGTTATCCACCAAAGCGATGTAGGGATTGTCTTTTATCTTGCTATGTACATGGAACTATGTTCCTCACTCTATTTTCTATTCCAATCCAAATGTCGTCATTTAGAGAATACAGTGCACATACAACAAGTATGAAGTATGTACATTTTGACTGTTTTTACTCGTCAAAAGTATGATGATCAGGTTAGGCAGCAGCAGCAGCACACAGAAAACAGAGAAAACATTCAAAGGTATGCATCATTACAATCATCATCATCATCAGGAGCGAAAATGAGGGAGCCAACAGCAGTAAAAAATATAAGCATCAGCAAAGAATGAACAGGAATGGAATAAGAAGAGAGCCGCACAAGAAGCAGGAGGGTGAAGCGAGCGAATTTCTGTTTTCAGCAACTTTTGTTTTTGAGCTCTTTTGTCAACTGCTAAAAGTACTGAAAACATTCCCCTTGGGATTTTCCTTTGGGAACAGGAGACACTTGAGTGGTCACGGAGAAATAACACCCTAGACAAAATGTAAGTGAACCCTGGAAATTGGAACACAATTTGACATAAAATTGACGAGAAAGGATAAAAAAATTGGTTTGGGTCTGGTAGAGAAGGGAATAAGGTGGGCTGTTGTTGTTTGTTGAGAGCGAGCGCTTTTACGTCTTTCTTTTCCCTTAGCGCTGGTGCTGCTCTTGCTACTTCACTATTTAAGTATTCATATTTTCTTGCTCCACTACTGCCTAATAGTTTGTGAGCACTCCTTTCGTTCGTTTCGTCTTTATCCGTCTACCTAACCACTCGTCAGCTCCTCCATTTTCCCGTCCTTCACTGACTTGGAGGGGAAATTTTTTAAAATTAATTACTTGGGAATAAAGCAGTTGGAGACAGATGGAAAATAACAAGTTGGAACGGGATAGTAGTAGACAGACTGACGGTAACTTGTGACTTGGATATTGAGCGTTTGAGAGATTTTTTGAAGGTGCTGTTTTTATTATTTATTTGGTGAATTTGTGCTACCTGTATAGAGTATGGCATATACACTTTAGGTGAATTGCCAGTTACCAATGACCGTTAATAAAACCGTGGTCAGTGGGTGCAAATTTTGTAATTTATCGTATTAGTTAATTTTCTGCGCTCCGACTATTTGTAATCGTGTATTTTGGTAGTAAGTAGTCAATTAGGTATTATTATGAAGTATGATGGCGTACATGATAAATAAATAGTGTTTGTTTACATCAATTTAATATTTCAGGTGAGACGTGGAAATAGATGATTGTTGCATGACGTAATGAGAGGTCGAGGCCGACGTAACTTTCTGGATATTCTCTCAGATTAGTACAGCAATTGAGGGTTCCATTAGGGAATCCTTACCAAAGGGTGGTTGCTGTTTTTAGATGTCAATATTTATTGCGTAATAGGTTAGAATAATATATACCCCTCGCAATATAACCACCAAGTTCCAAAATGCCGTTGTTAAGACGGAAGCCCTTCGCTCCACTTCCCACACCCGACGGTTTAAGGCCAGAGGAGGAGGTTTTCTTTTTGAAACTAACAAGTGAAATCTTTAGGGATTACGAGTAAGTCAAAAGTTTCTTATGTATTGCGCTATCGTAGATTTTCCTATTTAAAGCTCAAATTATTTTTTATGTATGTCTTAATAATTCCGTTCCATGTTGTAATGACTAATTCTTTTAAAAAATTAGTTCGTACTTTGAACGGGTAATTTTGTGCAACTCGTTGGTGTGGTCCTGTTGCTTAACTGGCAAAGCTAATCTAACTTATCAAGAAGCAATAGATAGCGAAAAGGCTGCGAAGAAACAGCTGAAAGGATTTCCTCGTCCTGTAAGAATTTTAACTTGTATTTTGCATTGGGTATAAATTGTTGTGTAAATTTGTTGGGTATAAATTTATTAACAAATTTCCTGTCTTGCATTTTTCGTCTCATATACAGCTAAAGAAAGCCCTATTTTACCTGACATATCTCACTAAACGAGGAAAGTTTACCGACTTGGTGGAAGATGTCCTCACGTACGCTAGAGATCGGTATTTCAAGGGCGAAGAGGTGTTGTCGGTGATTGGGAATATGTGGTAAGCAGAGATAAGAGTCGTACGACGTAGCATATGTAGCGTAATCAGTTTGTACGCTGTATGTGCTTAATTTGCAAATTTGCTTCTATGATGTATAACTTTAAATTAGTATGACTGTATGATGATTCATATATTCAGTTCGTCACTACCTCTGAGAATTAATGATACAAAAATATAATTATGAAGTAGATGATTACCATGCATAACATAATATTTTAATGATGCGCAGGTGCCCATCTAAAGTGGTGCGAATTATTTCACCTACCTCTCAAGAAATGGAAAATTATAAGCAGGATCAAATTGAAAAAGGATTGTACGAGAAAAATGATTACCTTAGGTAACTTGCATTGATAAAGTGGAAATGGAAGGCCCTGTAAATTTTCAAAATAAAGCTAACAATTGACATAATCTTTTCGTTAAACGTGTCTAGAGACGACAGCTGGGGCCCATCTCCAGATCTCTTTCGATATGAAGTTCAGGAAATTGACCCCGAAGACAAAACACCTGCATCAAATGAAACCCATGTTTTAGAAGCCATCGACGTAAAAAGAGAAAAAACAATACTGACCCGTGATAAATGTAGAATAATATTAAAATTGGCAACGGATTTAATAGAAGAAAAGGGACTTGTGATGCTTAAAGTAAGCAAATGTACTAAATGATCCTACTCATCCCACATGTTAATTAAATGCTTTCCCCACCAATAATTAAATATTTTAATTAATTTTATAGCCGAATGTATCTGCTATCTATGGAATACTTAAAGTAAAATATGAAGATTTATTTGTGGGTAAACCGCCAATTTTTGAGGAATCTCCCATTATTGTGAAAACTCCCATTTCCAAACCTATCAAACCAAAGGCATTAAAGGAACCCAAAGATGAGAAGGCTGCAAAAGAGTCCAAATCGAAAAAAGAGTCCACCGGTGAGAAAAAACCCAAGTCGGATGTGAAAGACCGAAAAAGTAGTAACAATACGGAGAGTTCTAAAAAATCCTCGCCATCGTCCAGTTCCAAAAAAACAACCAAGACTGAGCCTAAACCGAAAAAGTACGCCATGAAAGTGATGGAAAAAGGCATGCAGCTCTACAATAAATGCAAAATTAATTTAAATAAATATAAATACATTTTTTGCAGAGAAAAGCCCGTTAAACAGTTAACTCCTGCCGAGCTGAAGCAATTGGAATTGGAGAAAAAGGCTAAGGAAAGGGAACAACTGAAGGCACAAAAGAAATTGGTAGCTGACTTTAAAAAGCTCTGGTTTAAACCCAAAGAGGATTTAGAAGTTGAAGATTTAAAGGTACACAAGAAAAAAATTTATGCTTGCGTTAGCATAATTTAAATTTCAATGATGCATTTCTTTTGCGTATGATTTGTAATGATCTGTAATTTAGTTCGTCACTACCTCTGAGACAATAACATGTTTAAGCATATAAAAGCATTAAACTTGATCCCCCTTGACTTATTAACTTTTATTGATATATTTATTTTAGGATCTTCCTACTCCAGACCCGGTTTGTTGCAAAATTCCAAACAACTTATTCGGTGATTTTGTTATGGTGTTGGAATTCATGAATTGCTATGCAAGCACACTTAAAGTTCGCGATTGCTTTCCAAGTGGAGTTACATTTGACGTGCTTGAGCGAGCTCTAACAAAAACGGAAGTGGCTGGTCCATTTAGTGATATCCTTCAACTTTTAATGAAAACAATATTTAGGTTACAAGAGTTTGAAAATGCGGAGATAACGGAAGGGGAAACTCAAACGGTTGACTTTGACGAAGTTAACGAAATGGGTGGTGGCGTTACTGCGCGTGAAGCTGTGGAACTTGCTACGGCTTACTCTACATGGTCTATAATGTACCAAAACACTCCTCTTCACAAATTATCGGTGGATCATTTAAGCATTACTGAAGTGTTACGGTTACATATTTTGGCGTCCGGTGCAAAACCCAGTGAAAAAGACGTGAAGTGGAGACACCAACAACGCGGTGGCTATACTGGAACAGATGATCCTGGTCTTCAACTTCGTCTAGAAGACCCACAAATTATTAAAACACTCAGTTGTGGTACCGCTTTTGACCTGACAATGCGCGAAAAGCTTAAACTTATTCAATGTCTTATTACTCAAATTGGTACGTATGTGAACGTTCGAGATGCCATCGAGGAGAGTTTCGACCAGTACAAGGTAACGAAAGCAAGTCTTCGTACTCTTCAAGCAGCAGAGAAAAAGAAGGACGCAGAAGATAATTGGTGGAGAACTAAACTGCAGTCAGATCGTCTTGTACCCGATATGTCTCAATATAAAGCAGAAAAGCCCACTAGTAGCGAATTGCACTCGCAGGCGGAGGGTGATTCTCAGCAGAATAGTGATAAGCCAGGAAAGAAGGAGAAGCCGGCGACAGCAGAAGTGAAGCCTTCTAAACCCTTACTAACAGATGAGCAAATGGAATATCAATTAAATAAAAAAGATAAAGAAATTGCAAGACGTAAACAAGACTATCTTTGGAAAGAGGCTGAACTACAAGAACAAATTTTGAAGCACGAGAGACGATTAGGCTTGCATCCTCTTGGGAAAGATAGGGCGTACAGAAGGTATTGGGTGTTTTCTACACTTCCAGGGTTGTTTGTAGAGCACGACGACGAGTTTGTAGGAGATTGTCTCTCCAGCCCAACTCAACACATCGGAGCTGTCAACTTTGAGGATATGACATTTGTGAAAGAAACTTACAATAAGTACCTTCATATGGACAAAGAAGGAAGTGACAAAGAAAATTCGCCCACCAAGAAGAGCTCGAAAAAGAAAAAAGAGCTAGGAGCAGTAAAAGTTGAAAAACCTCAAATTTTTGGATTGTGCACTGGAGACAAGGAAACATGTCCTGTGCACTGTATCTATTTGCCACGACCGAAATGGTCGTTCTTTTGGAATCCCGAAGATATTGATGCTTTAATAGAAAACTTGACTCCAAGAGGCATTCGAGAGAAGGAGCTGCGTTCTGCTCTAGTGGAGGAAAAAGATGGCATCAAAGGTTATTTGGGAAAATGTCCAGCGCTGAAGTTAAATAGGGAGGGAAAGTATCCCGACCACATTACAAATGCACCAGAGAAGAAACCTCAACGGGGTGGTGCAAGTACAACACAGAAAAATAGGCTGGATCCTAACCTAAGTTATCCAGCTGGAACGAGTATAGAAACTATACTAGAATTGCAGTTACGAGATGTTATTTTGGAGGTTGAAGAAAAAATATTTTTGGGAGCTTTGGGTTCATTAAAGTTAAAAGATAGAATGGATTGGAGAAGAGCTATTGAAGGTCGCGGGTACGATCCACAAACAAAGAAGCTACATTGGGCAGAGGGCAAGTCTTTGAATGTAAGTAAAAAACAGCAAATGTTGAATGGAAACTCAGAGGATGATCAAGGAAGAAATGACCAAATGTCCAGCCATACATCTACCTCATCAGAGATGAATAAAGATGATTCGTCTGTTGTCAACCCAGTTGTGAAGGATCTCGCATGTGCTATTTTGCAAATTAGCCAAAGTATAGAAAGCAAGTTTCTCAGACGGCCGTTGGCTGACGAAGATAAAGAAGGACGAAAAAAGAAGACCAAAGAGGTAGTTGAGCTACCTGCTAAAACAAATCTACCTGCTCCCACGGCATTGGAAAGGTGGGAACTATCACTCATGGCTTGTACAAGTTATTCACAACTTTTTGTCCATTTATTCACGTTTGGTAAGTCAATATCTTTTAACGACATACACAAATAGTTTTCCATTTTATGTAGAAAAAATATATAAATACCTAAAACCTTGACATGCTTTTCTTATACAGAAAACAGTGTGGAGTGGTCGAAATCAGTATTAAATTTGCGGTGTCGAGTTTGTCGAAGGAAAGGTGATGCAGAAACCATGTTGCTTTGTGACGGTTGTAATAGGGGCTATCATTCGACCTGTATGAAGCCACCAATCGATGTAATTCCAAAAGGAGACTGGTACTGCTACGACTGCAGACCAGAAGAACCTCCACCGAAACCAAGGGAAAAGAAACGGCGTTTGGCCGATGAAGAGGAAATTCTGGATGAACTGGAGAGGTGTGACAGTGATTATGATGATGGTGGACGTACAGGACGACGTCGAAGTGGTGGAGGACGGCGTTCTAATGATATCCACACAGATGTAGAAGAAATTTGCGTGGTTTGCAGTTTTGGAGGCGATTTGACCACTTGTGAGGATTGTTCAGATTCATACCATTTGCTTTGTCTAAATCCACCTCTAAGTAGACCGCCACGAGGAGCATGGCATTGTTCCACTTGCAAATCGGGAAGCAGTAAAGCTCGATCAAATTTTAGTACAAAAAAGAAAGCAAAAGTTTCCTCAACTAAACGAGCTATTGAAAGTGACGATGAAGAAAGCGAAGTCACTGAAAGATCTGACGACGAGGAAGAGGTGAAAGATACTAGAAATGGAATGGAAACTGGTATGTAGTATAGCTGTAAAAATGTACAGTAATCGACAACAATCATGTGGAAACACATTTTCTATCACTGTGTCTTAACCATTAACATTTCATGCATTTTGTAGACGAAGATGATAGGACAACCGGAGATGAGGACGAGGACGATGATTCGGATAAATCCAGCGATGAACAAGAAGTGGTTAAAGTCCGGTTCGGGAAACGCACGACAGGAAACAATACGAGAAGTAAGCGCTGCTATGAGGACGATGAGGATTACGTTGATAGTGAAGAGGATCGGCGTGCTTCGAGTGGACGCGGCAGCAGGCGCAAGTGTGCATCTCAAGCAGCTGCTAAGATCGCACAAGTGGCGAAGCGACTGAGGAGTGACTCAAAAGAAAATGAAAGCAGTGATAATTCCAACGACTCGAGTGCGTTTGGTGGAAGAAAGCGTGGCGGGGAACTTGGAGAGGGCTACGACGGTTTGGACGCGCCTAAAAGAACAAGGCTACAACGTATGAACACAAACAACCGTGTTCGGAATGGTGAGTTGGATAATGTCCTCTTGGACAAGGTTCTTTCTGAGGTTATGAAAAACAAGGACGCTTGGCCATTCCTCAAACCTGTTACTCGTAATGAGGTAAAGATAGAAGACAAATGGCTCATATGTCACCAGCAAAATGGGTAAAAAATACTCAGACATTCAGCGGTTGACATTACAAATTTCCTTTTTCTTTTTCCTTCAGGCACCTGATTATCACGATATTGTCAAACATCCGATGGATCTTGGGACCATCAAGTATAAACTTAATTCTATGGTCTATACTTGTAACGAAGAATTTATCTCGGACCTTCTCCTCGTATTTTCAAATTGCGAATTGTACAACCAACCAAATACTAGAATTTTCTTGTAAGTATCAATCTTTTGGCGTTTTAAGTATAAATCAAATTTGAAGAATGAAAAATAGAAACCGGACATTTGAAAGCTAACATGTTTATTTGGGATTTCTTGCAGGGCGGGACAAAATCTAAAACAATTTTGTGAAGTAAGATTTAGTAGGATAGGGATTGAAATTAGTGATTAACTACTATTGTAAATTTTAAACAAAATTAACTATCGATTCTTCTCAATTGAAGATATGGTTTTAAAGAATTTGTATATTATTGTATTCTTATAATTGAGGCAAACAAGCACGGTGATTACAAAATTGACTTTTCTTCATTGAATACAAAGTAGTATAGGAAGGTAGTTGCGTGTTGCATTGCACATGCACCACTATTTTAATCGGACCGTAAAGAATGTTTACCGTACATTTGTACTACACTACAAGCAGTTCAAAATTAGCTATATTTCGTCAGCTAAACTTTCTAAACTGCTCATTTCTGTGAAAACCCAACTGTGCAAAGAATATTTAAAAGAGGAAGGAGTTAAAATTGAATAAATTAAAGTAGACCATTGAAACATCAAACCGTTTTATGCGCATCCTGTTTTTGCTTGGCATATATGCAATTTTATCGCTAGCATGTAACATTGAATTACACCAAAAGGATCAATGCAAATGTAAACCATATTTAAATGTCATTGAAGCAAACACGTACGCTCATTTAGTAGCCATCATTTTAACTTTTTATTCATTCACTTTTAAAACTTATCGACTAATACAAACATTTATATTCTATGAGAGGAGTACAACATGATCGTCCAGATACATACTATCCTATAATAATAATATTCTTTCTAATAATTATAGTAGTTATTTTAGTTACATAACTAACTATTACATCAAAATGACTGACAACTTATTACAATAACTTGTATATATATATTTACGTTTCATTTAAGCTATAAAATTATCTGAATCTTATAATAGACATACATAATACATAAAATACACATTTTTATCGAATTTTCCAAAAGTACACATAGTTAAGTTTTGATAGGGGGCCTTTATCAGTAGATGATAAGAGAGTTAAATTCGAGTCTGCTTATACTTACACCATTCCATTATATATCTATGCAAAAGTAATTTTAAGTCATAATACTTGTAGTGAAAATTCAGTTTTGCTTCACGTGATGTTCCATTTAAATGAATGGAGTAATATGCAGACACCTCGTCAAAGGAATTATCAATTTATGGACACAAGTAATATATATGTAACCTATTACATAAATTCCTGTTCCTTCATTAAAAAGTACATTACGTTAAACAGGGAAGTAACTATCAATAACGACAAACATTTGATAGCATTTTAACGTATTAATAAAAAAACAGAATTACAGATTTATGTAAGACAATGAAACAAAAAACACACCTTCAATTTTCACACTGTTTCATACGACAATTAAAATGTTAAAAACAAATAACATGAAATTCAATTTCGATATGCGTTCACTGCGAATTAATTTACTGTAAAATAGAAATATATATATATTATCCTATATAGATCTTTCAATAAATGTTTGCCAAAAACTGGCATCTAAACGTATCGTAGTAGCTCAATTGTATAAGTTGATATTGATGGAGCGGTACAAAAGTTTACAAACTCTTAGGCAATTTTAATATGTTCACTACAACATTTTAGCTACTTAGTTAGTTGTACCGAGCCTCTGACGAAATTCATGGTAATTAATTAGAAATGCTCGCTAATAAGTCTACTTCTAGATTCTCCTTACAATTTTATTGATAATCATTGTATTATCTATCACTACGATATATAAGGGAACATTTTAGTTTTCATTTATAATATAATCAACGCGCTAGAGAACACTATTATAACAAAGCATTTCTATTGAAGAGCTATTATATTTATCTAAAAATAAGAAGGATAAGGAACTTCAAAATCATTCTATTGTTCCACAGGAGCAGAAAAAAAGTTTATAAAAAGTGTGCCACACATATTTTGGATTTCGTTAACTGTTTAAAATAACTTTGGTTTCTCTCTTCACTGAAAGCTTTAACGCTACGAAACTAAACCGACACTGTAAGTTTATTTACTGTCTGTTTACTACTATTTTTACACATTAACATACATGCAAATTTCTTTCCAACTTCTTACCATTAAATACTTTCCTATGCCTAATAATAGTAAACGATTACCTACATAGGTAGATTAAAGAATATTCGAACAATATTTTTACACATTAAAGTTTCTTCAATTTGGTTTGTGCAGCACATTCTTGTTTTTCCTCCTTACACATTTGGAAAAACACTATCATACTTATAAATATATTTTAATTTCATTTTCATACTTTATTATTAACTAGTAAAACAATGACGAGTAATACATAATTATTACATAAATATTTACAATGTTTGCTTGAAATAATACACGCAGAAACGTACTATATAATACATTGTATATCTTATATTATAACTATTAGAACAACTTTTCATATGACATATTCCTAACTGTGGGCGCTAATTTGATTAATTTTCGTATTCAATTGCAGCTTCTAGAACGTTAAAATTTTTAATGCTATAATTATTTTAAATAAATAGTTTTGCATTTTCTTCTTACATAAAACTACAAACTGTTAAGTACTAAAAGTTATCAATAGAGCATTCATTAGATCGAAGCTAATGTAGAGTTCATTCGAAAGTTTCAAATTTGCTGATACTGTTTTGTTTCTCGATGTGGAGTTGAAGTTCATTGTATATTATCTTTTAGATAAAAGTTTTTAGTTGCTTCTTATTTGTAGTAATAGATTTAATTTATATAAAATGGCGATAATCGTTTTTGCTTGTTTACAAGATAACTGCTTGCAACAAGGTACTTGAACCTGCAACTTTACATTAAACGTCGACGTTTTTATATTTTTTTACTTCTATGTTTTACTTGAAGAAAGTCTACATGGTTTGATGGGGACTCGATTGGTAGAAATGTATGCAGTTGTCTTCGGAAAGACAAACTTCACACATGAGTGGCCAGGGTGCCTGGCTTGAGCTGCGGTTGTGAAGGAACAATATACTGAGGGGATGGGGTACTTGGAGCTCGTGACACCTGAGGTACAACCCCATTTCTCATTCCGTAAGGATTTGTAGAGTTGCTCAATGTATTTCCTTGACTATGTGAGAGAGGTGAGGTAGAACCAGGAATTAATGGAGATCCGCTGCCGCTTCCACCTCCAATACTGCCTCCTCCTCCAATGCTTCCATTGATCCCACCATTAGGGATTATTGCAGAATTACTAGTAGGTGTACTGACGATATGGTTGTTATGTGTGATATGGTTGCTGGTTGTTGGCGTGTGATGATGGTGAGGAAGATGGTTGTTCAGGTGATGGTGACCAGAATGGGCGAGCGGATGAGAGCCACTATTTGGGGAATGGTTTCCAGTGCTACCAGAATGAGGAGGAGGGAGGGAAGTGTTGGACGTTCTCAGGTATGGATTTCCGTATGTCGCTGAATACCGGGGGTCTACATTGTTCAAATACTGAGGTGGACTTTGCAACCCACCACCGGCTTGTCCATTGTAAATTGAATTGCGGGTCAAAGGTGGATTGTAATCCCGAGTGTAATCCACGTACGGCACATAACCATTATTGTTGTGGCCGTCCTGTAATGCATCAAATGAGTTTTACCGTTAATATTTGATTTTAATGATGAATTGCCAGTTAGTAATGGCAATTTAGCATATTAAGCCTACATGTTTTGGAGGGAAGACTGGATCGAAGTAGTCTGAGCATCGGTAGATTGATTCGTTTTTCAGAGCGTCTGATCCCTCGTCCCAATGTTCGGAATCATGCTCAGGAATATTGGATAATGAAGATGCTGTTCGGATTTCCACTTTCAAATCAGAGTCGTTGGATGATCGGTCGGACTGTTTCGTCTGCTTTTCGACCCCATCAATTTCCATCACTGATAAGAAACATTGTTATATTATTATATTACTCTAATATTATTAAAACATTTAAAAATAATTCAAAATGACACTTACAAACTGGTTTTTTCGTCTTTTTTTGACACAATAATGTAATCATAGTGAGTGCGACAATCACAACGACACCTCCAATCACACAGGTGAGAATAATAACAAGTTGTCCACTCTCTGCAAAATAGAACAACGCACCTTCCAATATTAAACTTTCATAGTCTCCAGTATCTTTACAAGGAAATATCGAGTTTTAGTGTTAGTATCGTTAAGTGCGAGAGAAAGGCGGACAGGGGAGAATTTAAAGTATAATAGGAATTGATATTCAGATAGGAAACAAATTAATAAATTATTTTGCAAAAGGTATAGATAGAAAATTTATAACTATTGAAATAAATGGGAAATAATAAACTGAACTATTCAACAGAAATCATTTTATGGAAACTTACTTTGCTTCATGAGGTAGATTTCCGCAATGTGAATTCCGTATGAATTGGACACGGTACAATTGTACGGACCAAAGTCCTTCTCTTGTGATGAACGTACAACCAGCACACTTCGTTTCCCGTTTGGCATCACGTCTTCCAGAACAGAGTAGTCCGAATCATCTGTACGTAAAACAAGCGTTCAAACATTTTTGTCAAGGACAGTTGAAATAAACGTGAGACTGAAAAAGAGATTTATATATTGCTGAACTTACGGCTATCAATCTCTCGGCCCAAGTGTGTCCACGTAATCTTTTCCGGAAGTGGGATGGATTTGGCAAGACATTCGAGACGAACCGTGTCTCCTTCTACGCCAAATTGAACACGCTGGCTGATAATGATAGGAGCTCCTTTCAGATGAATGGTAGCCTCCGCAGAAATTGTTTGAAATCCTTCTACATGAGCTTGGCAAACGTACTTCCCTTGGGTATCTTCGGTTAAGGTGGTAGTAAAGTTGGCTTTATCATGAACCACAGCACGGGTGGGTTCATAGAACCAAACAATAATCGGAGACGGGTTACCATCAACGTCACAACTAACTGTGACTGAAGTTCCCAAATCAGCTTGAACGTCTCGGGGTCGGTTTCGGAAGACGGGACCGTAAACCACGGTAAGTGTCTCACTTTCCTGGCTCCGTCCTACGGCATTTTGTACTTCGCACTTGACTATGGCATCGTGAAATTTCCTGGTGACATTAGGGAGAATCAGAGTAGAGCCATGATCTCCTGCGAGAACCTGATCGTTAAGAAACCAGCGGTAAGAAATTTCTGGAGGATTGGCTTCGGCGCGACATGACACTCGGACATTGTCAAATTCTCGAATTTTAGTGGACTGGATTTTCACATGGACTTTTGGTGCATATTTCACTTCCAGTCGAATATGAGTGCTCATTACTTCTTTAGAAGGTCTATTATGAGCTTGGCAAGTGAATGTTTTGTTGTGATGCTCTTTGCTAGGGCGGAAGCGAAGAATGGAACGGGTATTAAAGCGCTTTCCGTCATCCAGGGGTTCCTTGATGGGTTCTACGCCAGTTTTAATTTCATGTCCGTTGCCATCAATCCATGTGATTTCTGCAGCAGGCTTGCCGCCTCTGGATATACACTCGAGTTGCACCTCTTTGTCTTCAGTCGTTTGTAACAAGTCTCCATGAATAATCTCTGGCGGTGACGTTGGCACCTCTACCGTCAACTTGGCATTGGCTGACCTCAATTCCTTACTTCCATCTCCACCCGGACCAACTTGGCACTGGAATATAGCATCGTCCTCCAACGTGACCGGGTATATCTCCAAAGTAAAGTCGCCCTCATCCTCAGAAATCTTCATAGAGTACCTGTCATAACCTTCCAAGTATCTGTCGGTTCCCAGACCGAAACCATCCCTGGTCCACTGGAGTACTCCAGCTTTGTTTTCAACACTGCATGCCAGTGTAACCCTGTCTCCTACTGTGGCTGTTTGATTGTCAGGAGTTCGTCGAAAATGCTGAGGACCCCGACTGCTTGACTCGGAAGATGGCGCTGCTGCGGCAAAAATCCCCAGTGAAGCCCATAAAATTTGCACTATTAGCAGCCAAACAGCTACCGTCATCATTCTATCCATTTTCCTTATCGGTCTTCCGGTTTTCATCAGTCTTTGTATCTTTCTCCTCAGGAAATCGTAGCGTTCCTTTGATTTGCTCAATGTATTTTGACAATGTTCCACCTTCTCATGCTCATCTTTTGCTATGGACGAGTGGTCAAAAGAACAACAAAGCGAAGAAGAATCGCTAGAGCGAGAAGTCTCGCCACCACTCATACATCGATTAAACAAAAGCTGAAGAGGATCTATAGCTTTATCTTCAGGGGATAACGAAGATAAAGATGATGACCGCTGAGGCGATGATACCCTCTCCTCCATTTCAGCCATTGTGGAATCTTTTGCTGGTAGAACACGTCGTTGGTGGTGGCAGTCGTTTGAAGTGGCTGTAGGTGCTTTAATACTGGTACCGCTGCTGCTGCTGGGGAAGTTTTTACTATTCTTACAATAATAACTATTTTTACTATCATTCCAACAACAGCCAGTCTGTCGTTCCGTCTGTTCCCTTTCCCCGGCTTCTTCCCACATTATTGTTATCTCGCTTTCAGCCATTCTATTATAATTTGGCACTCGCTCGTCTACTACTTACTATGACGGTAATGGTAAAAGTAGAGCTGATGATGAAAAAACACTGGGAAAAGAATACATTCAGACTGCTGGCCTTTTTTGTTATTCTTTCTAACTCGCTGTAACGTTGTAAAGTGTGCCGAGGACGGGGGTGGGTGGCGAATATTTTCCGTTTCGATTTCTGCACCACGACACCGCGAAAAGATCACATGGAGTAGCTAGCCGAGCGTATCGGTAGTTACGAACCTGTAATTCATTCAACCAAACCATAATATTTACATTAGGTTCATTATCATAAAACTTCAAAGCATAGTTATAGTTCACTTCACAATTCTTCATATCATAGTATTCATAGTAAAAGCCAAAAGCAAGCAACTGCGACAGGCAACTACTGACTTCATGCCATTTTTATTTAGAATCGATCGCCTAATCCTTTACGTGTCTTTTATATAAACGCTTTCTATCTCACAAGCGCTCATACTTTCATCCTTTCCGAACAATGTGCTTTCTTACTTTAAGTTTAGCCCGATCTCTATTTCACAATTTTCCCAATCGCTCTTAATCTTCTTATCTCCACATTATAAAAATTCACTGTTTTAGCTAACTAAAACGGCTATAATATTTCCTTTCCTGAATAAAATTTGAAAGTCTGTGAGAGCTTTTACAGGTGCAGCGAACAATCTACTCTGAATTGACAATGAAAATAAAAAGCCTTGCCTTGCCTTGTAACACGTTTTTGATCGTGTCAAACAGTTTACCATTGGTACAATTAAGTTTACACTGGGCGAATGCAATAGCGCCTGACACACGCTTATAAAATCGAATTTAGAATTAGGTTAACTACGTAGTAATGAACGAATACTGATAACTACTAATATAGTTTTCCTTTGCTTTAAAGAGCGGAAGTGATGCGTAGTAAAGATGTAAAAAGGTCATTTTTGTAACTTTTTTGTTGTAATATGTAACGTTAATGCACGCAAAAGCATGCAAAGATGAGAGGTTTCAATGAAACATTGTTTACTTCACGGCGTTGCAGCTTGCAACGTGCCATCCTACCAATCATCGTGTCATCTCATCACATCATCACCTTCCTATGCATAATATGTAGATTTTCACTTTCAATTTTTGGATTACCGTTCCACTTCCAATCTTCTTCCACCTTCCCCCTACTCCCATACCAGACAGGACCAAAACAGTGCCGTAAATACATCCCGACAACGTTAACTGCAGGCAGAGCGCCAACAAACAACTCATTTAGCTTTCATTTCCTTTTGCGGTTAATTGCAATTTCCGTCTTATCTACGATGACGGCGTGTGCTTTATGCATTACGTACAACAACATTAGAAGGGTCACATCAGTATCAGTACACGAAGTTTAAACGGAGTAGTACGCTTCGCAAGTACTGTGCAGTGTACTATTTTACCTTGTTGATTATTGCTTCTGGGTGCATAAAATGTTCAGGAGGGAGTGCGTTTATGTTGTGTAAGTTTCTTTCATGCCACTGTCATTACATTTCCCTTTGAACGCATTTAATTTATATAATATTTGGTTGACGGTTGTGAATAATAATAAAGCAGACGTGCTGTTGTCGGTACTAAGAAGGTTATGGAAGAGAAAAAAGGAGGAATTGTTTTGGTTTCTCGGACAGACGAGGAAAAGGAGGTTCCTGGAGAAGCGGAAGAAAACATAAAGAGGAGTTTAAGGAGGCGAAAAAGAAAAACATTTTCGTTTGACATGTCGGGACGGGAACGGGGTGAAAAGACAAGCGGCGTACGAAAAAAGAAGTGGAAAGTATAGAGAGGAAATGTTGTGCTCTGGCAGCGACGGGGATATTTAATGGGCCACACGAGCACGATGGGCACAAAATACCAGTTCCCCGAAAAAGTTACATCATATTCCAAGTTGAAATCTAGATTGGTTTTCAAGCTGGGCTGGGGTTACATATTACGACGACGGTGCAAACCAAAGAAGATCGGAGGCTTTTGTTGTTGTTGTTGCTGCTGCTTCGCTGTTGAAAAACGATGATGATGGGTTAGGGTGAATCCAGAGAATTGCTTTGTTGTTGAGTGACAGGAAGTACGAAAGGAAGTTGGTGACGGGGGAAAAGAAGGAAGGGAAGGCCTTGTTTTGTGTGGTAGTTAAACTTGATGAAATTAGGATTTCTTTGCTACGATGTTTACAAGGACACCGCACGTCGTCTGTTGCCACTGTGCTGCGAGCGACGGCGTTGCCATTAAGAAGCTTTCATCAAATCAAAATAAATGAAATCTCTGCTGCTTCATTTCATGTTTTGTTGTATGTAATTTTGCCATCGTTGCTGTTATGTTTGTACTGATTGTGCAGTGACGATGTACAGGGAGCAATCTTCTTCTTAAATTACATGTAAGTATTTGCATATACGATTAGACACCAACAATTGATGATGTCCTTTACTTTGTTTTCCGTACACGTAGTAATGGAAGATTTTGGGAAAACTTAAAAATATATTTTCATCGTTCTCTCGTACGACGTGTCTAATCAAAATGTTATGTAACGAAAACCAAAAGCGAGATATATGGTTCGCTCGTACGCTGCAATTTCAACATATTTAGGATCACGTTGCCCCACATTTTTCTCCGGTACAGGAAATTCCCTGAACTTCCATATTTGCACATCCATCAAATATTTCCACGCCGATAATAATCTACAATATTACAATATGCAGGAAGGTTGGCGTTTATTAACCCCTTCATTTTTATCCCGTCAGTGATTTGTCATGCGCCAATAGCACTTCATTTATGTTGTTTTCAGAGAACATCAATAATATATAATGCACCTTGTTGCTGCCGACTTATTGTTAGTATTTCCTCCACTTTTTTTTATCGGATAATATGTAATAATATTTTATGCACTAATTCATCATCCGTCATTTACTTTTTATCCTTTCAAACTCACGAACGCGACTCAGTCGGCTGCACAGTCGATGTGAGTTTTAAACACATGCATTCTTTATGCCATGTTTTCATTCTTTCCGTCATTCATCTTTTCTTCTCGACTTGCTTACGCTCCCTTTTCCTTCTGACGCATGCAGATTTTTACAGTAGGTAGACTGTTGAGTAGTTTTACAAAAAAAATAGTGAACGTACGACGCAAAAAAATATTCATATCACTTTCTTCTCTTCCTACTCAAAAAAATTCATTATACCATATATTTATCATATTCTTTTCCTTCTTACATGATAAATTTATACACAGCAGGGCTGTGTCGCGACACGACGGACTTTCAGTTTAAACTACAACACGTCAATGTTTTTTCTCAAAGTGTTTTATATTCGCACTCGTTAAGGACTATGTGCATGTCTATGAGAATTTTGTATTTGAATATGTATACACACGTGTTTAATGTGGAAATATATTTGTATACGATAAAAAAGGTAGACTATGCAATGAAAATGCCCTCTGCTGAATTTGGTTGTCCAGCAATGAAACGGCAATCCAGCCATGCTTCTATGACTACTTGAAAGCGTTCGATTGATACATTTACGGTTTTAAAAATCAACTTCATTTACCCAATTTCTCTGATTTTTAAGTTAGGAAATTCGTTTCATGTGTGACTACCATATACTATCTGACATCTTACGTAACCATTTTTATGCTCACAGAAACTTCGTAAGAGCACAAGGTGAACTCGTTTGATCCAACGACATTTAAATAAAAAAATATTCCTTTTTTTCTTTGACTAGGTATTAGAGAATGACGGATTTACACTGAAGTTATAATGGAAAAAGATGTAAAGAATTGTATTTT
>JAHZNE010007122.1:0-17616 GCA_027744055.1 Callyntrura sp. NNG-2020 | reverse complement strand
TATGGATGCGTCAACGGGAGGCTGGGTTTCAGGTTTTTTTGTGCTTTTTTACTGATGTGCCACTGACTCTGAATCAACTCACTAGAAGAGAGAGAGAGACACACACACTCAGACAGAGTTACTCACTCCAAAGCAATCACAAAATCTAGTTTCAAGAACACACTTTATACCCTTTTGTCTCTCACACTCACCACCTCTCTCTCTCTCTCTCTATTTATCTACTATCTTTCCACACAGTTCGCGAATTAACTTTAAAAAAAATAATGAATGAACGTTGAAAAGGAAATGATGATGATGATGATTGTGTACCCCGCAATTATATGTGGAATTCCACAGAAAAATAAATACACACACATTTCTATACACCCGTCTACATTTTTATGTGCACACAGGCAGTCCCGCATATGCAATTTATTGACAGCTCATCATCATCCTGAAAATTGTTGGTGTAATAGGAGGTGTCATACGTGTCCATGTTTTACTTTTGTGGAGTTACCTACCTGAAAGCACGTCGTTCATCACATCATCATTATCATCCTCCTAGAAAAAAAAACGCGAGTTTGTCTGCTTTTCTAGTTGAGAGCAGCAGCTAGTCAAGGAGTGAGTAGTGGTGGTGATGACAAGCAACTTTGTTATTTTTTGGGGTATGCTAGGCGCCCTTCTCAAAAAGAACAGAGAGAGAGAGAGAGGGAGAGAGAGAGAAGCATCAAGGATAATAATAATTACAGTTGAAACCTACAGAGAAGAAGCTGCGTGCGGTGGTAAAGTAGTGGCGTAAGAAATTCTCTTTTTTGACGTATGGACCACACCGCTGCTGCCACAGCATTTCCAGTTTTAGATAGGTAATTGCAAAAATGATAATTTAGAGGAATTAGTAAGGGCGATGATAAATAAGGGTATTAATAAGCAGGGAAAAACAATGACTGGTGAGGTGGGCTACAGGAATTAAAAGCAGGGGGGACAGAAAAAAAGGTGGATGAAGTTTTCTGGGGGACCGGGGATGATGCCCGTCATAGACATTTTGCCATTCATTATGTGTGACGGGGCATACCATTTTTTAATTTATATTTATTTTGCAAATATTTTCTCCGCGGTTCGGTTCTGTGGGACCAACAAGGACAAAAGTGTCAGCCAAACGCACATGTACACCCCAGGCAGGCAGGCACACAAGCAACTGTGAATTTTGACAAGAATCTAGGCAGCTTCAGAAGACACGAAAACCGGGATGTCACGGCACAGTGAGCAGACATTCATTAAGAAAAAGATAAAGAACCGTTAAAATAGCAGTACGGCGAGTGTGTCAAGTCAATCCTAGTAAACGGTCTCTGTCCAAAACAATTTGTCCCAGTCACCATGTCAGCTTTCTCAGGGAATTATGTCAATGTGACACCGTCGTGGACAGCTGACTATAATATCCTGAATTTTCGCTACGGCTCTCTCCTCTTTCTTAAGAGAATGGCAACAACAAAAATTCATGAGACGTGCATTTTGCAAATTTATGTAAATAGCAACTCCTACAGTTGGTCTCCCGTACCATGTTTCTTGCCGCGGTGCCAACAAAAATATTTGTAAACAACATGAACCCTTGTAGTCTCCACTTTTCTTCTCCTTCACCGCCACTTCGATCGTGCGGAAACCGTCGCTTTTATGCGGCAGCAGGAACGATAATCGTTTTGCCAAAATAAACCCCCCCTCTCTCTCTCTCTCTCTCTGGAAAGCGACAATAATTCCCCAATGAGCCCGACGTATACACCGTCTCCTTCAAGAAAATTGTCCTTGGTTGTCATCCTGGCGCGCCATAAACCTGAACCCAGCCTGCACTCTATGTCCCGGTCTCCCAGATTTTAATCAAGCTGTTCCAACTTTTAAAAATAAGAATATCCCGTCGGTATTTTGCAGTAATGGGCAGATTGACGGACTGACGTCCACTCTGGACTCTACGGGGAAATTCTTCTTTTTTTTCAAAGCACACCAACAGACAGCCATGATACTTGAACACAATCGACCTTTCGCTGTCCGTGTACTTCCCTGCAGTAATTAATTAAAAGAAGGGATCGCAAGCAACTTCACTTTTTAAACCCATCTTCCAAAATAAATACCACACCACACCTGTGTACTAGTGCCCATTTCACACACACACACACACACACCATACCACCTCGTCCACAATTTACAATGACGCTAATTATTCGCATTCCTCCTCTCTTTCAGAATCCTAGTTACTTTTTTAATGGGCGCAGCAGCTCTCTGTTTGTTTCCCTCCTTCCTCCTCCCATCGACTAATTAACTTTTTATTGCTTTTTGAGAGAAGGCGCCCCCCAAAAAGGTAATCTTATCCCGCACTAAAAAAAAACGTGCAAGACGGCTTGTAAGAAGCGGAGATTGAGAAGCACTCTGATGCCCCTACTGACTGTGAGAAGGTGATTGAGAGGCGCCGTAGAACAGCAGCCCTGCTGGTGCAATACTCTAACCATTTCATCATTTTACTTTTATCGTCTCTACAGACATACCAACACACACATGCACACATGCTGTGTGTAAGCATCTCTGTAATTTTGCCAAAATAATTGCGAAAATTTGGGTTTGCACATTCCGCAAATTAGTTTTTTCTTAGACAATTAATAAACACTCTATTTTGAAAAAAGAATACAAAAAAAAAGAAACAACTTCCTCTTACCTAAGTATTTCTTGGCATCGAGTTCCGTACCAGTCGCGACGAAATCTTATTTATTTCTCAACCTTATCAAATCCCCACATTCAACTTATCACACACACTTCGCTCTCTTTTCTCTATTACACACTTTTTGGCACCTTTTAATCACTCCACGTGACTACAAAACATCCTTTATATATTTTATGTGGACGCAGCCGCTAAAAATACTAAAATTAATACCTACTTGTAGATACGCCCGTAATTCCAGTTATTACCCCAAGTTATCTCGACTTTCGACGAAGCTCGTTGTCGACGTCGGAATGAAGACTGACAAGTGTCCGATAGGATGCCTCACTTTTTAAAAGGAAGTTGGTAGTTGTATCGGAGCCCCATAAAAAATTCGTATTAAAGTTCCCAGTCCAAAAGGGAGAATGATAATGACGACGACGACGAAGGTAAAACACCACAGCTCTCGGATTCTTTCTTCTTTTGACGAGGAGCTCGACAACAGCCGGCTACAAGACGGAACGGCCACACTTAATTTAACCGTCGTATTTTTTCTGATTCGACACAGCCTCTCTCCTTATTAGAGTCATCATCATCATCATCATGTTCCGATTATATTGAACGAATCACCACTGTCATTGTCACCACCACCAGTTTCATTTACTCTTTCAAACATTTCTCATTGTTTTTACAAAGGGTGTCCATGATGACGATCCTATCATCATCAACCGAGAATGATCAGGATGATGACAAGCGAAACAATAGAAGCCTTTCTAGCACCGATCCCATTGTCTGTTTGTGTATCGTCAACAATCAGCTCTCTTTCTCTCGTCATTATTCCCGTCACATCCCGTCTTGAAGAAAACACCAGTCTCGCATTTTCTTTTCTCAACGACAAAAATACCTCCTATCTCTTCTCCTGCTAGAGAGGGAACAGCCCCCGCGATTTAGACCAGAACTGCTGGAGACGAGATCGAACGTGAGAGAGAGAGACAGAAAAGAAAACAAAGTACAAAGTGGGGGCACCAAAACCAAATCCTATTATTATTGCTTTATTGGAACATTTGTCTTTCCGTTTCCTTTTTTTTATCACTCACACTCACTCTGTTGCTTACAACCTAAATAAAATCCGCAGCCTCGAACATACACACACACACCACCGGCGCGGAAAATAACAAAAAGTTCGCATCGACATCAAAAAAAAGTGTCTGCCGGAGGAATGTTGAAATACCCCCGACCAACTCGACACATGGAACTTCTCCGTCCATTAATCAAGTTTCGCAGGTTTGAAATAATGAAAGGAAGGCGAAAAAAAAATACTGAAAGGGAGAACAACAAGGACGACGACGACGATACGATGATACTGGTAGGTATATATGTATTTGCTGTATTTTGTTAAAGGATCGTGCACGGTAATCCCAGTCGCGTGTGGAATAACGGCCGCCGCAGAAAAAAAAATCCCAAGGCGAAGAAGGAGACCCGGCAGAGAGTAGATACGGAGGTGATATATGGGAAATTCACTTTCAGGAGTATAACTACTTGTGTCTCCTGCGGAATAAAATACGTGGGAATGACTCTGCAGCAGGAACAACCTGTTGTAGGTCTACGCAAGAGGCTGGCGGAAAAAGGTAATAAACTATGAGGGCTATGCTGCTGCCGGCACAGGTGTACCAGTGATAACTTCACCAGGACAAGAAAAGGAAAGCTGGCACATCATTTCTTTTGTCGTCAGAGTACCACACAGCTACTACCACCATCATCATCACCAATAACACTGGAACAATAACAAATGGGTTTAAGGCCGCCTCTCCGCAAAAAGTACAACGGGTACACCCCCCACAGCACGCCACCACTGCCCCAAAAAAGAGTTTTATTTGGTGATACGCCACAAAAAATTCCACACCGGCCAAAATCTCTGGACAAGTGTTCAGGAAGAAAAAAAAGAACAAAAGAAGATGCGGTGCTGCTCATTTCCTTTTGTTTTCCCTTTTTCCTGCATTTGTTTCGGGGAACAACGTAATACTATGCCGACGGCAGGGCCTTGTCTTTTTTGGAAGGAGGGGGTGGGGTAACAAATTGTACTTTACTGACGCCAACAAAAAAAAACGTTTGGATTCCTGTCACGTGTGTTTGTGTGCGCCTTTTGTGTGTGTTCTTCTCACAAGAAGCACTCTTCAGCGAAAATGTGGTACGGATCTCCCCAGAAACGGTGAGAGAGCGAGAGACAACAACAACAGCGGATGAGCTGAGAAAAAGCGAGCGAGGTGTTTGCAAAAACACATCTCACTCTTGACTGGGATGAGATGGTGCAAAAATCTCAGGTTTTCCTGCTGCTCTGATGTGCTGATGGTGTGGTGCACCTAAAGGCAGGATTCGCGTTGACGATGGCTACTAGGTCTTTCGCTTATAGCGTGGCGTTCATCGTGTCGTGGTGATGGTGGTATACACGAAAACAAGCCAGCTCGGCTTGAATGGTGTGGGAAAACAAAACACACAGAGAATACACTACGGCCGCTCTTGCATTTTGCCTGGCTTGCTCTGCAGCGTTCCTGTGTGACTGAGTCTGACTAATAATGCGGATTTGTTAAAGATTGTGCGCTGACGCTGCTGCTGTTGCTGCTGCTGCTGCTTCACCACATAAAAACGCAGGTACACACACACACACTCATGCACGTAATAATAATATTATGCCACAGCAGAAGGAGAGCGAGAAAGAGAAGAATAAATTTTGTGGCCAGTTCTTTGTACGACGATAATGTGGTGCATTTTGAATGGCATCGTCTTGTTTACAGTTCATTCATACTATATCGAGTCGTGTCTCAGGATTGTTGGGTGCTTCGTAATCATGTGCCAGTAGAGATCAGAATCAAAAGGAATATCATTATTGTTATCATTAGTGTAGTGGTAGCCAGGTACACACATTATTTTTTAACAGGGATTAACAATTACAGTGAGGAGTTTCGTTCCTTGTTGTATGGTAATAATAGGCAAGGCCATGGGCATGAGAATAAAAAAGAGTCCGCATAATAAAGCAGAGGGGAAAATGGAGATAAAAAAGGGGGATTATGATGATGATATCAAATTATGATTTTTCTTAGAAAAAACTATCCATTTCATCAGTATTATCAGCGGTAGTGGGCTTTTCTTACGGGGAATTTTTCATTTTCGTTGCACACGGCAGTGGTAGATATTCCGCGAGAGAGAGAGAGAGAGAGAGAGAAAAGACAAAAAAGGGGTATGTGATGATGCTGAGGATGATAACGAGATAATGGTTGATTTTGCCGGCGGCAATGTCATGCTCTGTCTGTGGAAGCATTTCTGCGGCCGTAAATGGGAATATTGAGGAGAGTGAGCGAGTCAAGTGAAAAGAAAGATGAGAGAGTATTATGATGATATGATAGAAGTCTAACGATAATAAAAGGTGATATTAAAAATGGGGGGTTTTTTATTTGATTTAAAGCTATACGCGATTCGGTTGTGGTGGCAGGCATTAAAATAACATTTTTTCTCGAGGTAAGTTGATGTCTTCTTGGGGAACGTGTGGGATATACATGCATGCGGAGGCAGGTTGCTGTTGTGAATGTGGAAGGCAGCTGCACTAATTGACTGTTTCTTTAGGAGTGTGTATATGCAAAAGACGTGTCTTGAGAAGATATGGTGTGCGTCAGTGTCAGGCAGATGCAAAAGATGACCCGACTCCCGACTCATTTTTCATTGATAGCTTGACTTCGCCTCGCGTCGGAATGGCTACTCGAAGGAAATAATGAGGGCTAATAAAAAATGCATATATATATATAATTTGCTGTCTGCTCAAAAAAAAGTAGGACCGCCGTTTTTACTACTTGTCATTATTTAATAATTTAATGTAAAATGAGATAAATAGTTAATGGGCTTTATGGCAGAGAGATAACATTTAGGCGCATCGTTCCTTGCGAGAGCTATAATTGCTGAGTGGCAGGTGGTATTTGACGATGATGAGGAAAGAGGACGAACAATGAATTTGAGGGACAATTTAACACGCACGCGAGAACAGCATACGATTAGACTTATTGTTGTGCCCAAGTACAATTGCAATTTATTAATTCCACCTTGTGCGAAATTGAGCAGGTGATTTACACAGGTAAAATAACAGCCCAACATTATCTTGTCTTGTCGGTTTCTTGTTGGTAATGACAAAGAAATCCAACGATCATGATTGTGTCAATTCGCACCTTTCCTTAATGCTGCTAAATAAACGATAATCGCAAAGTACAGAAGGATGACTACTACTGGCTACACAGAAAATGTCAAAAACGATCTCTCTAGAAAAAAATATTCTTACCATTTGTGACGAGGTCTTCGGCTTCCGGTGTATATCAGGAACTTTTTGATTTGCTGTAAAAGCGAAAATAATCATAAATAAATGTTTACACATCCCATTTTAATTTTACAATTGAAAAACAGTTAATTATTTTTTTTTGCTTCTTAAAACAAACATCAACACAATTAATACAATGAATTCTCCTTTCAATTAAAGTAGTAAGGTTCGTAATCATTTAGGAAAATTACTTTTCCCCCTCTCCTGTCGAAACAAGTTACCATTTGATGGGGAAATACTTTTAAGAAATACGCAGCACAAAACAAGGAAGAAGGTAAAGCCTTTTTTTGTTTACTTTTTATCGTGTTTACCTGCCTACCTCGGAAAAGAGGCTGTGCCATCATTAAATCTCATAATGACACCAACTTTAAAGATTAACCGTCAAATCGTTTCAACTTGAACATAATTATGTTTCTTCTTCCTTTCCCTACCTTGGTTTCTTTGCATTCGGGACGACGACGCAACGTTAGTAACAAAACAAGTGTTGTTTTGTTTACACAACAACTCTCTCAAGTAAAATTTCCTTTTTTTCAAATATTTGAAGAAATTGAATTCTCGCGCCAATCTCCTTTTGCCTTTTTTTATCTTGATTTTTTTTCTACCGTCTGTTTGCGTGGCTGCTGGTTGTTTGTTTGCCTTTACCTTTTTCGCTTCTGCCTTGAAGCTCTGTTTTAATTAGAAAATATGAGAGAAAATCCGGCAAACAACGAACGCTACTCTTCTAAATCCAACACACGTCGTCGTCGTCCCCACAACATAAAGCGCACATTATGTTTGGGTTGAGCGTGGTTGAACGTAATATTTAAACCCGCGGTAATTACAGGGATAACGGGTAACGACGTGTAGCTGAAGAAAAGCAGGATATTATGCATGGTTAACGCGATAATCCCTTTCAAATGAGCCGTCAATGGTCATAATAATAATGACAGGGTAAAATCCTTCTACCCGCCCCCTTTGGGGGAGAATGGGGAGGGTGGGGGGATTTCGCCAATATCAATGAAAATCCCTAACATTTTGTATCGCCTTGCAAATAATTTTTTGTAGTTTATAATTGGATCAAGACATGTACACACGAACAAAAAGATGTATGCTGAAATGCTGACGGACAGACAACCAAGATTACTTCAATAAATGCTTGCTTCGGCCACGTAGTTCGTTATAACCAACGTTCGCTCCCGTGTACTCCACCCTACCCCCTTTTTTCCCGGTTTCTGAAAAAGAAGAAAGTAATTGAGTCGAAGAGGACGTCAAGAGCCCGGGAAATTCTACCCATTTCAAAACAAGTCTCTATTTTAAAATCGCCCCCTCTTCATTATTATCATGCTCATTCACCGCTTACTCAACTTTGAACGCGTCTACTTTTCTTGACTTCGCGTCTTTGTTGGTAAAAAGTTTACATTCAATATTGCTTTTTGTACACATCATCATCCTAAATTCTAAATTAGCCAGGTGCGGGTACCGGGTAGTCGTATATTTTAACCAAGTTACCGCCGCACACCACTTTAAAGAGCTCCCTTTGACAACAACGGTCTCCTCTCACTCAACTCATCTGAGAAAACGAGGGAGTTTATACGTAAGTGCACACAAAAAAGACGATAGAGTCCGTTTGAACTTGAACGGTACACATGAAGCTCTCTCTCTCTCTCTCTCTCTGGCCAGCCTTTAGTCTGTTTGTGTTTAAAGTTTACACAGGAGTAAACGAAACTGACAAAAGAAATCTCTCTCTCTCTTTTTGAACTCTGGACTGGGCTTCTGGCCGTAGTTTCCTGGAGAAGCCTTTTAATTTAGAAACGGCAGAGGAAAATTTACATAAAAAAGCTGGTTTTATTTACAGCACCATTCATCCACCCGGACACCCACCCCAGATTCTCTTCAATCTACTCGTCTGATGCTTCATTATTCTCTCGCTCTTGGTCTCTCGGTCTCTCTCTCTCTCTCTCTCTTCCAAACTGGACGAAATAAATGAGTCTGGAGTTTCGCTGAAAACTTTTAAAGTGTTTAAAATTGTTTATTATTGTTGTTGTAGGAGCACCTTTTTTCTCTCTCGAGAAAAAAGTGAAATGGATAAATGAGCCAACCTAAAAGCAGTGTGGAGGACCGACGTGTGCGCGTGTACGAAGAAGGAAAGTGGAGGTTTTTTTTTAGAGAACGTGATTGCTGGTGGCAGGGGAGGAGGAAGAGGAGGTAGACACGCACACACAGGGAGGCTCGTCAAAATCTTGTAAACATTTTGACGTGGATTTAAAATGTTTCCTGAACCCTGTAATTCTGCGGTCACCCATGTTATCATTATGGCACACAGCAACTACAGTGCTATGCTAGTCCAAGGTACGTACAGCGTGGGTAAAGTGGTAACTGTACAGCTTACTAACTACTAATTATTGGTTATTTAGAGTACTGTCAACTGTCATACTTTCCCCTTTACGGGAGACATGTAATGTACTGCAGTATTAATATATTTGTCTCGGGTTTAATTATAAACAGGATTTCTCTTGTCAGCCACAAAATTATGCAACTCTCAGAGGATTTTAATTTTCACTACCTACAGTCAACCCGATAAGAAAAATATTCGAAGGGGATGCTATATTGTCAATGTAGGTACTCCTTCTTTGCAAAAATTATCGTTTAAAATTATTTTTTGTTAATAGAAACGATTGGGATCGGATGGGAAGTTAAGTTACATAATGAGTAGAACGTGCATTGATTTTGCGGTTTTGCGTTTACTCTGATATATTGCGAATAAATGAAAATGAGTGACAAAAATGGATTATTATTTAATTCGATAAGGATTTTTTTGCTGATTATATTTTTGCGTTTTAGATTGCGATTGCAGCGCACCTGAACAATATTCCTGGTTGTCTCTTCATTACTGCAGTTACTGTTGTGGCTGGCCACCACACTATAATAAAAATCCTCGTTCGAGTCTTCGCTTTTCCTTTTCGATCGCAGACAGTAACTCATTTCTTGTTCGTTAAACACTACACGTGTCAATAATTATTATTATATAATACTGTACAAACTTTAACTCTCACTGTTAATTTTTAATTTTTTTTTAAATCACAAACCCAATCAGGATCACCAATTTTTTTTAGTACACTGGCCGTGGACAAATATTAAAGATTTTCTTTCGACGTCAGTCTTCATAACGGCACATTCTACGACTGGTGTTCGTTTTGGTTACCCCACCGTCATCTTGGTGAAGAAGCCCGTCTAACCCAACCCATAATCACAACGTCATTCGGAGGCTACTCCATACAACACCCAGCAAAACGGGTTACAGCAGAGAGCGAATGGAAGACTTGGATATGGAATGAAATTATCTTCAGAATCCTTCGGAACCAAACTGTCTTGTCTAAAATTAAGAGTCTTTTTTTGGTATGAACCAGCTCGAGATGACGATAACGATGAAAATGGCCGTGTGTGTGGGGGGAATCCGAAAAGGAGAAACGGAGGAAGCCCGTCTCTCCTTGTGTGTACATGGTTATGTATACATCTTAACCAGGATTGACGTAGACAGATCATCGTCACCATTTCCAGTACCATTACCATACCAACATTTTAAACCGTCACGCCAGGAAAAAGGACAACCAACCGGCCTCCCATTTTACTTGCGGCAGTGCTGCCTAGAAAAAATATACACATCCCACTTAAAATACAGGCAGGATGTAAGGGAAAGAGTACCACAGGAAAAGATTACTGCACAACAAGCCTCCTCTAATGAATGATAATTCTGCCTTGCTTATTAACCTAATTTACATTTTTAGAATAAAACCACACGAATCCTCCCCCTCAAATGTGTGTGTGTGTGTGTGTGTGTGTGTGTGAGGAAGAAGCATTTAGCACGTGTGCTCTTAAATGTTCCTCGACTGTCGACTTGGTGAATACCAGTCAAAATGTCTTTATCTCTCGGTACCCTCCTCATTACCCGTTTATAATTACTATTTCTATCATTCTGAATTTTTTCTCATCTTCCTCTCCTTTTACATTCCTCCAGCAAAATATGGAGGATCATCCCAACTCAGGAGAAACGGATCCATTTTTGTCCACCTTGGCCTCAACACAGGCAGTAGTAATTAACTAAAAAAATGGAAAAGATCGACTTCTGCTGTCTGTCATCCCGACTTATCTCTGTGAGAGAGATGCATCCACACTTCTCACGTTGGCAATGTTACCGGCAGCGTTAAAAATGGCTTTTGTCTTGAAGATTAGATAAGAATGTGAACGTTAAAGGAAAATTATTATATTATATACGCCAGCGTTCATTTACATTATTCGTTTTTGAAGGAAGCCTGTGAGTTGTTATTAGGAAACCCCTTCTTCCATCCTGTTTATATAATATGTTGTTGTTTAGTTGTTTTTCATTCCTGACGATGACGATGACGATGATGAGACGACAGCGAAGGGGAAGAAAGGAATAGAAGCAGATGAGAGCGTACGATATTTTTTTTGTGAATGAATTTTTCAGATAAAAATAGACGTGTTGTCGGGGTTTTTTTTCCGGAGGTGGGGTGCGAAGACCAAAAACATGTACCACGGCACAAAATAAATATCTTGTAGGGAGAAACTGGTTGTGTGGAAAAAGAGTTGAAAGTTGGCAGGGAAAATTTTTTTTATTTTTTTTTTGAAGGAATAGTAATGTATTTTATTATCATTGCCATCGCAGATTTTTCCTTCGCGTTCGGTTTGAGAGAGCTTGCTGATTGCGAAATGGGGGCTGCGGGAAATAAAAATGAAAAGTTGGTTGCCTTTTTTTTCCACTTGGCCGGATGGTGGTGAAAGGAGGAAGTGGAAGAGAGGGCGAAGAAAGAAATGTGGAGATCAATAAAAAATGATTGACATAGGCGTGTTTTGTTGGCTTGTATCGCCAAAATGTATTTCCCTCTCTCTACCTCTGTACCATGGGAGGGAATCTCAAGGAAATGATTCCGGTTTTGTGGAAATTCGCCGTAAATCAAAAATCATCTGTCTGCGTATACGTACGAAAACAACAACTACTACACAGTTGTACAGAGCCGTACAACTGTGGTAGTTGTTGTTTTTGTGGAAGATGACGATATCTAAAATGAAACAGTTTTTTCTTTCTTTTCAAATCTTAATTCTCGCAGGAGATTGCTGATAGGGACAAGCAAGAGATCATTGCCAACTCTCCAACTCCGGAATTGATGAATGAGGATAACTTTCGGCGAAATACATCATAAAACCCGTTTCCTCCCGAAGTACTTGACTACTCTGTGCACGCGTGTTTTAGGTCTCCGACCGACGGAATATTTAAAGAATGCGTGTGTGCTCTGTTTAATATGAAAATCGAAAAAAAACCTTCTCGTCCGGATGATAAATGGTTAATTGCATTTTCTCCTGTGTGCAATTAGTGAGCCCTTCCTGATAAAGTGGAAAATGATTCTGTCACAATTCCGATGTACTGGCAACTTTTTAAAGCAATTTTTTATAGCGTTGAAAATAACTTGCTAGACTATCAGTCTACTAGATATTTATACATGATATTTGAGCAAAAATGGGCACTCAATAGGGAAATATAACGTTTAAAAACTTGCAAAAAGTCGGTTTATATTCGGTAGGTGTGTGGGAAATGACTATTTAATACGTGTTTTGGTTAATTTTTAGCTGTCAAACCCGATGTGCATGGTTACCGTTGTTTATTGCCATCATCTACCACGCCGGGTATTGTGTCAGCATTTCGGGTCCCGGGGATCCAACCTTTGCACAAGAGGCATATTATTGTCTTGTCCAACGACAACTTGGCTCCGCGATCCCCGTTCAAGTAGAGGTAAAATAAATTGGGTATACATGTTGCATCGTAAATTTTGCCTGCATCCATATGCAATAATACACAGGGTTAGTTACTTGCATAATGCACCTACAACATATTATTTAAATTTTTTCTTCCTCCAGATCGGCATCGGCAGATCATCAGTTCACGCCAAAAACAAGTAAAGTCAGATTCCGATGCGATGTCATTTCTTATTCCGTTTTCGAACGCGATTCAGTCCGCAAAAAATTACAATGAACCACTAGCTAACGATGATGGAATAAATAAATAAATGAAGGAAAGACACGCACACAGCAACACAAGGCAAACCCCAAAGACAGAGAGGAATAGGGCAGCTTACAAGATAAACACACCACCACCAGTCGAGTCATTCAAATCCCGAGAAGTAAATAAACTACCTAACTTTGTTGCTTCAGATATTTTACAGAGTGAAACTATTGTTCTCTGCCTGCGACTCTCAATCGTCCTCATTGGATTCGTGGATAGGAGAAAAAAACAATATACGTGGTTTTCCTCCAGTCAATATTCTATTTATCTACCGGCTCCAAAACGGAACTACGCTCTCGCTCTCTCTCTCTCTCTCTTTCAACGACCCTAGACTCTCCATGTGGTTAGTTAATACATTCCTCCTGCTAATGTGTTTCCATTACCATTTACTGGTAAGCTCCACTCTGAAAAACACGAAAAGAGCAAGAATTAGACTTGCTCTCTGAAATCTATTAAATAATCGACAATCCCGCTTGGTGTTCGCATTTTGACAGGAATACCCGCTCCGGCTCTCCTACTACTACCAAGTAAGGAGAGAATCGTGGCCAGAAAAGAAGGAAAACGTAACACTCCCAACAAGCATAATGAAACTGGCTCGTCGTTGTGAAGAATGAGTTGACATTTTTGAGACATTTGTCATCATGCGTCGTCTCTCTCCCTCTCTATTACCATTGACTATATTATGTTCCCTTTGCTGTACGCGTATATATCATGGAAGGAGAATTAGAGTGACATTTTCCCTCGGGGGAAGCACACAGCCGTTGAAGCAACAATACAACAACAACTTTGGAGCGAGAACCCGGCAAAACCCTGGCATTCTTGGAAATTGCTGGTGTGTGTATTCCGTCTTGGCAGGATAAAACTTTCTTTTATTTCGGTGCGCTCTCGACTAAACACAAATATTGTTATACAGTTATAACAGAATCCTTTTTGTATATTCTTACATGTTATATGAACCGCTGGCGCAAACTACCCCATCACTACCACTGAAGGAAGGACATTATCATCAGACAGCAAGAATAATGGCTACTTTGGAAAATCAACAGGAACTCCAGCCAGCGAGGGAAAAAAAGTGTGCTGCTGCTGCTGCTGCTGCTAGGGACAGTTTTGATATTTGATAAAGAAACGCCGTGCAAAGAGGAAGAATCGTGGTAAATCGTCGATGTTGGATCTATCTACACGCCTACAGAGAGAATAGCAGTCGATATGTCGTCGTCGTCGTCGTCGTCGTCTTCGTTTTTTGACTAGGCAGTCAAGTGGATAAGTAAACTGGCATTTTATTCTGAATGCATAATACATGCACCGATGCATATGATAATCCTGGTTTCTTTGCTGTGTTGCTATTGCTCGTGTGCATGATACTTTACTCCTCCGTCTCCTTTTTTCCCTTTCAGATGGCCACCATATGGAAATAACAACCATCATCGGCGTTGAACTGATGCTGCTGCTGCTGTTGCAGCTCCTTTTCTACTGTGGCTCTACTGACGATGATATGGCGATAGTAATAGTAACAATAATAACAGCCACGCATAAAGTGAAACCATAAACGAAGCCATTCTCATTCCAACACGGCCATCAACATTGGAGCACCCAACAACACCTTCTCCCTCTCCACCAAAATGTCAGTGTCTCCCTCCTATACAGCATATACCATATGCTTCATTTTGTGGGAAAAATGCACATCTAAGTAGACTCACGTTTTATTTATTTTTCCTCTCCTCTCCTCCCCCACACCGCATCATCATCAAGAAGAAAGATGTAAGTCGTTGAGTAACGTCTACCTCTCCCTCCACCCTGTTGTTGTACTTTCCATGATGTGACGGATGAGGACAACGATGATGAGGATCATGGGCAACTCCAGGAAAAATGTCAACATTACCACAGTAGCAGGAATGCGTGCTTATAAATGTGTGTATGCTGGTCTACTCAAGCCGTACGCAATGTGCGTGGGTGTCATTTACCTTCGTCCCCGGAAAGGGAGCTAATATACACCCAGCTAAACTGGGGGAAGGATTACAACAACAACAACAACAACAAGAGCAGCAGCCCTATTATATTACCAGGGATACATTCTTTCCCGTTTTCGACCATTGTATCCTCGTAACTAAATATGATGATGCTATATGTCGTGTAGGATTTTACCCTTTTTTTCTTTTTTGTTTTGGTAGAACAGTGTAGTCGGCCTCTTCTCTCGACAACGAACTACTTGCTATTATTATACGTGTCTCAAGAGGAAACCTCACAGTAGGGGTAGTAGTAGTAGGAGCCCAGCAGTTAGAGGAACAACGACAGAAGCGCAAATAGCTTTGGAGAGAGAGAGAGGGGGGGAGGTTGAGAAGAAAAAAGGTAACTTTTTTTTCTACGGCGAGAAAAAAGGGGGATTTACTACTCTTGTGTACAGAAACGAGTAGACTCGTACTCACACGTACATACACAGACACACACAACGAATCTGACATTCAAATGGCTATAATGTAAGGACGGAGAGACCTTAACAGACTGCTTGGCTGGGAGGAGAAGCACACAAAAATGCCCTTCTGCGGAAGGCTACAGAGATTGAAGTTGGAGGTAGACAGCCACAAACTGGAAGCCGGAATGGCGAAATAGGAAAGGGAGTTGGGATCAATGTGATCCACAAAGTTGGTGCTTTTGTTCTTTTCAAAGGAAAACTTTGACTGCTGCTCCTTTTTTTCCAACCTGGACTGCCAGGCACACGTTGACGGGGAAAATGTTGTGTGAAGCAGCGCGAGTCTAGAATGGTGGAAGAAGAGGAAGCAGAATAAATACTACCACACGGGGATGGATGAATGAAGGAAAATGAGCCTGAAAACGGAAGTATGGAAGCCCCTAAAAAAAGTCTCGTTGAAGGATATGAGACTGACGAGGAGCTTTTTGGTTTTTTGGAGGACAACGGATATACTAGTGCGGTGATGATGGTGTCAGGTTGAACACTTAGACGCACTCAACTCCACAGTCAGTCTTTTCCTACCAAAGTGCTGGCGATAGTGGGGAAAAGCAGAGGGAAATAATGAGGAAACGCACGACGACGATACAAAACGGTACGTTTGGTTTGGGTGCAAAGCAGGCAAAAAGTGAAGCGATAGAGAGAGAGAGAGAGAGAGAGAGAGTGATGTTGTGTAGATGCATCCGTTGCGCTGCTGGTTTGGCAAGGCAAGTTTTGGTGACTGACAGTTATTATCATCATCACCATCCCTACCCCACACCATCCTACCGGTATGACAAATAGTACGCGTAGTAATGGAGAATCCAGAAGAGTAAATATTCAAACAAAAAAGTTTTGCTCTCGTGTCACGAAGCAAGACACACACACACACACTCCCGAGGTTGATGGAAGGATGATGATGATGATGATGATGAGGATGATGATAATGATGACAATGATGCTCTACACTCGTGTGGCTCATTGATTGCGTGACTGACTGATGGACTTGCATCTAACTCGGCGTCGTAATCATTGTGGTGACTGCACCTCTACATCCCTATCGCGTCTCCTGTCATGCCACTCTTTTTTTCAAAATGTCTCCGTGTGTGTGTCTGTGTGAGTGTCGAGATGATCTCTCTATCAAAAATGGAATTTCCATTAGTGACTGGAATGATGATGATGATGATGATGGAAGAGCAGAGAGGAGGAAACAACAGGAAGTATGCAAATGAATGTGGAACATAGAAGGGGGATACACACTCTCTGGCCTCATGTTCTTGAACTTCCCAACTCCACAAAATACCCCAAATACTGTTCCTGCCACTTACTATCGTAAATATCGAAACTGCTTGGCGCTCCTCCGCTGTGGCTCACTCACGTGACAGGTTTTTGTGCGCGTGTATTTTTTGCATAGTGGAAGTGCTTTCGTAAATTATTTATCCGATAAAGGAAAATGGAGGACCATTTTACTTCCCTGGAGTTCAGTTGCGGACAAAAAAAAATATCTCGTGTGAGAAGTGTGTTTTCGTTAACGGAGCTGTTTTATTTTTCCGACTTATTGTGAGTGACCAGCTCCTTTTCTCCTTGTTTGCATGCAGCTGTGGATTTGTTTGGACTTGTTTGGAGGAGGGAGAGAGGGAGAGAAGGAAGACATGTCACATATGTTGTAAGATTAAAGATTAACAAGAACAACAACAATAATACAACCGTCATTTGCATATACAAGCTAATCAAAGTCACCAAGTCAGGAACGCAACCCACCGTAAATTACTTTTTTTTTCCTGGAGAGGGTGACGCCACCTAAATTGGGAACTGGACTGCGGAGAATTTTACTGGAAGGTATATACAAATCCAGTTTTTCCGGAGGTTTTATACTCCTTTAAAATTTTCATTTTTTTTATATCTTTTGTTGTTAAGCCTGGTTGTGTGTGTGTGTGTGTGTGTTTGTGACATGTCACCAGACACGCACGCACGACACAGAAAAATATACTACACGCAAGTGAACTGCAGCAGTGGTGGTAACAGCTTGTCTATTACTGTTTTGGAAAGTGACGATCCCCATTAAACTAGCCATTAGGTCAAGTCAGTTGGTCAGCCCGGTG
>JAHZNE010007121.1:0-18911 GCA_027744055.1 Callyntrura sp. NNG-2020 | reverse complement strand
TACCCAAGTGGCCTTTCATACTTTTTTCGCTCATTATGCTTTTTATGCGAATTATGCTTTTGAAAGGCCTTAATCATCATCATCACCCCCGCCATCCGCCAGATTACCTTCTTTCGCCGGTGTCCTCCAAGCCGCATCATTACCGTCAAGTTCCCCTCGAAACCGCTTTTACCAGCTTTACAACTACCAGCATCCCTCTCATTTCCAGGGCAGTCGTCCTGATCGTCAAGTTGAAATGAGAAGCAAGAGTCCTTCTCTCTAACAAAGAAATATTCCATTTCATTTTCAAAGTACAGACGTTCCAACACTACACAAGTCCTTTCGAAACGTACTCACACTCCCACTTATTATACCTCTGCACCCGTAATATGGTTTCGCCTGTTGTGTAAAAATAAAGTGAGATGAATGAGCCGCGGTAAAAGTAGGAGAACGCTCGACACGACGGCAACAGCGAAAAAAGTGATATTTTTTATTTTATCTAAAAAGGAAACGTCTCATTATCCTTTTACATGTGTACATTTAAGCTGCAATGCGAGAGAGAGAGAGAGAGAGAGAGAAAACGTAAAAAATTAGGGTGCTCAGTCACTCCTTGCTCCACTGCACAGCTCTTCCAAAACTTAAATCTACAAAAAGGCATCATACTGAGAGTGAGTGAGAAAAAAGGTTGCATGTGCGTCATCATTTATTTGTGTATACTTGTGTAGCACTAATAATAATAACAATAATAATGGCATAACTTGCTACAAAGAAGGGCAATTTTACAACTACACGTTGTTACGCTGTACTTATTATATATTACGCCACGCCACTACTACTACTACAGTACCACGTTGTTGTTGTTGTCAGAGAGCGAGAAACCAAGTGTTCACCACATTTCCTTTAGAGACGACAAAACAAAAAGAATAGTAAAAATGATTTTTGTTGAAGGTGTGTACCCCCACAAATGAAATAGGGCCGCGAGCACATGTTGTTTCAATAAAGTTACATTTATGTTGTAATGTAACTTATTTTTTGGTAGTGGACATAAATTGAGATGGCTTCTTTACCCTGGGAGAAATGTATGTGTATACCAAGGGACGATCCACTGCTGCCGCTACTCGTCACTCTCGGATACATTTTCAGCACTACTTGTATCTAATTTTATTTTTCCCTGCTGCTGCTGTCTGCAAATATCAGAGGGAATAACTCGCTGTTCTTGTGTTACATTTATATTAGCCAACGTTAAATATTTCATGGTGTTTTTCCGTCATGTTTGTGTACATATGTGGGAGGAGGTTACATCTTTCAATCTCACAGCAACTGCAAAAAAAGGTTCTTTTTATGATGACGAAAATTATTAAAGTTTAGCGATGAGCGCTGGGATCTTCTGTTGCGCCAACCAAACCAATTATGTCATGTTCCTGTCGTTTCGCACAAAACCATTTCAAAAAATGTCCTGAAAAACTTATTTTCCCAACCGGGAGAGGTATAAACTAGTAATATCTGTATAAATATATGTACCTTTTCGCCGTTTGCGTATTTTTTACACGGCTTGAGTAGTTTTTTTTTATTATTAGCCCCCCATCATATTTTAAGTACTCACCATTGAGTTAGGCCACTTACAAGTATTTATGGTTTTGTCAGTCTGTGTGTTGCCCTTTGTTTTAAAATTACGTCGCATAAAAACACCCATTGACATTTTACTTCTTCCCACATTTTATTTTCCTTCGTCTGCGTGTTTAATGGCTTCCTCCTCTCCGTGTCGACTACATCTCATATGTAGCATTGTCTTCATCTCCATTTGTTTCTTTGCTGGCAGTAAAACATGTGGTGCCGACAGTGCGGAGGTTGATGGAATGATAAATTTTGGGCATAAAGCATACACACACACACACGGATAAATAGCGGGAGAGGGAAAAAGAGTCTGAGGGGAATTGAGTGACAGGAAGTTTTTAAATGGTTATATGATATTGGTTACACACTTATCGACTTGTAAAACATTTTTAGGAATGTCGTTTGAAGCGTGAGAACAGCTGAGGTGATACATGTCAGTCCTCATGTTTTTTCTAAATATTTTCGAATGGGTGAATACAAACAAAAATTAACGAGCGGCATCACAGTTACTCCTCTAGAAAGAAACATGTACTGAGAAGTCTCTAATTGAATCCTTCCCTCTCCGTTCCCTTTTTTTGGGGGGATTTTTCACTCTGACTTGTTTCACAGCAGTCTAAGGCGTAATAATTTGTAATTATCTTCCCTGAACACCAACCAAGGCTGTTTCACAAATTGCAAAGAGAGCGCACTTCCCAGAGAAACTTTTGAGGTACATTAACCAACAAATCTATCAAAATCTAAAAATTGCCGGTACTTTAATAGCAACTCTCCCCAACGACGGCGACGAAGAGGTACTACACAAACCAGCAAGAAAAACGGTTTCCCTGCCTTTGTTAATCCACACGTCAACAATGCCCGTGCGAGTTGGGCTACGTGTGCGTACTTTATTGCAGTGACTAGTGGGGCGAGAGTATTTTTAAAAATGAAAAATGGTTTCCCCAGTACAGGCCCAACTCACACACCGTTCTTTTGACATTATCTACACCTCAAATCATCACATTAGCGGGGTAAATTCTCACAGCAAGGAAGCAAAAAATAATATTATAATAAAAAGCATGTACGTCGTCGTCCTCCTACCAGTTCTACCGTGGCGCACACACACAATATCCACCCATATTGTACCATCCCCAGCCCCACCACATTATTGCCTGCCTGAAAGAGAGAGAGAGAGAGAGAAAGTAGAAAACAGCTTAAGTGAAAGACGCCAAAAGAGTGAAAACTTTTTCCTCGTAAAGTAGAATCAAGAGAAATGGAGGACGAGAGTTATACAAAGTGTGAGATCACCTATGTGAAATAGTATTACAAGGAATTTTTTTCCCTCCATACAACCCCCACAGAACCAAGTAGCGGCACACGTATGCATATGTATGCATGCATGAATACATTTTTTCTACTTTTCACTAGTTTAGCCTTTTCCCCGCCTTCTTCTTCATTTTCCTTCTCACAACCAGGAAGAGGAGCTCTGCAAAGGAGAAACTTATTACAGCAGCAACAACAACACCAACATTATTACACACCAACCGACCGCCAAGAAAAAAAAAGCTTTGTTGTGTGTGTTTTTGTATAGTGTTGTGTTGTAAACAAAAAAAATGTTGAAATACGGGCACGGTGGCAAGCCACTTGCTCACAAACGCGATCTCGATCGTTTTTGATGCTTTCTGCTGCAGCCAGCGAGCTACCAAAAAAAGTTATAAATGGGTTGTTCTATAGATATTCATGTACGCTCACCGCAACGATAACACGCGTTTTTCTAGATTTTTTATGAAAAAGCAGAGAGTGTTAAAGAGAGAGAGAGAGAGAGAAAGCAAGGCCGGCAAATAAACAGCTTGAAACCACCCACGAACAACATATCGTGTGTTGTTTAGATACCTTATGTTTATACATATGCCTGCGCCTGATTACCGTAATAGGGAAACTGTGTAGTGCCGTTGAACATTAACATTGTGGCAGGTATGGTGACGCTAATGTTTTAATGAAAATACACACTTACACTATCAACTTTTTATGGGAGATTTTTTGGAATGAAAACAAAAGTTTAAGTGAGAAAATGAAAGAGAAAGTGCCAACATCATGAATGGAGTAAAACAGTCTGCAGAGTAGCCCTGTGTGATGCTGATGCTGCTACTTGTGCTCTCTGACTATGTTTCCGCCCGCGCACTTTATTAGTTGTTTTTTAGGCGTTAAGTCAAAAAAAAGTAAAAGGAAAATAATAGAGCTAAAAGCTCTCTCTCTCTCTGTGCCTATGCGTGCCTGCTCGGGGAGGAGAAAAGAAATGTAAAAATGTGTGTGTGTGTGCAAAAATATAAACTTTTTATTGTTTTCTATTATTAAGATTGTGATGTTGATGACGATGATGAAATTAAAATAACGCGCTAAAATAATTTTTGACAGGGCTTTCTGCTAAATACATTTATTTCTTCTTCTTTTTTAAAGTTTTCTTCATTGTTGTTGTGTTACATTTTGAAAACTACCCAGAGTAAAGTGTGCCAAAGCTGTCAGAAAAGATATGGTAGGCGGACACTTTTTTGTCGACGTTTCTCTCTCCAAAGTTCTTTTTTGACTGTGGGGTGGTGGTGGTGGTGACGGGCACACTTTTGCCGGGAAATGTTGCAGTTTTTACTTATTATTTATTCACGATCACTTACACGACGTCGTAGCATTCATTCTAGAGTCCCTTTTTAACATGGGCAACTTGACAGAAATCATGGCAGTCAACACACTCATTGTCAGCTTTTTATGAGAGACTGACACGTCGCCACAACAATCCTCCTTTTTTTGCCAAATATTTTTTTCGGGGAGAATCTACTTTCCTTAAAGAAGGTAGCCGTGTCGCCATCGTTGGAGACATTAGGTGAAAACTTTAAGCGGGAAAAAAATTTTATGGACTTTTTTCCATCTTGGAATACATGTAGTGTCTGTAGGTATAATTTACAGAGTGCTGTCCCCACACAAATGGTTAAGTACCTAATGTATCTAGCTTATGATCTTGCTGACATCCAACTCTCTCTCTCTCTCTCTCTCTCTCTGAAAATCCAGAAATTGAAAACTTTTTCTTTTTGCTGTGAGATCCAACTTCGGAAAGGATTTGTGGGGATCATTCACCGAAGGATTTTATGACGAAACCGTATGATCGTTGGAGAAAGGTGCTTGGTATATAGGAAAATGTCAAGTTGGGATAACAGTATGTCTCCCCTCCGAAATTAAAGTGGGTGTGCATATTTGTTCTCATCGTTGACGCCGCCGTTCAGTTTTTTTTTGAGTGTGGGTCTTCTACAAAGTTTACACTGACATGTACCGGCTATTCGTTAATTGTCGCGTGTATATCTATTATCCTTTTTTATTTATTTCTTGAACGATTGTGTCTATATTTTATAAGTGGCCCTGTCTCCCAAAACTTTTCGCGAGCAAAAAGGATTACTAGATTAGGATTTCGCTCTCTCTCTCTTTCCCGCTCTCTTCCTCACAGTGAAAACTTTTCAAGAGAGTTTGAGTTTACCGCTTTTTCCGTTTTTTCTTTTATGTGCAGAAAAGAAATCGGATCGTTTCCCCTTGTCGCCGTCACCAACGTCATTTCCTTCTTTGATTTATTTGCAAACTTTTCGATTTAACTGGGAACTATATTTTTGGCGAGGCGAGAGCAGTACACCAAGAAGTGAAGCAAACACAAGTTTTGCCCGGGTAGGGTAGAAACGGGGATGCTAACAATAAGAGAAAAACAAGAATGGTGGTGATATTGGCACACAAATTTATCTGCCTTTTTTCCTTACTTATTTTCAGCATCCAGCACACTTACAAGTGCACTCTAGGGGTATGACGCTTTTTCATAGGAATATCTCTATACGAGAATTATTTTTCTCCGTCTATTGTTTACGAAGACTATCATCATCATCCTCACCGTATTTGTACTTACGTAAGCAAATCTTTTGAACAAAAATAGCACCGGAGTCCTGCCTGAGTGGCAACTGTCACCCGAGATAATTTAAACGAACTCCGTTGTCATCCCTGTTTTTCTAAGCAAATGAATCAATTCCGATCACGGAATACCTTCAGCGGTTCGGTAATTACGAGCTGCTGTACAGACCATATCTAATCTCAATTTGCAAAAGAAGGAGAATAATGACTCCGCACAAAATATTCCGCACCACGTCGCTACTTATTATAAGGAAAATTTCCAATTAAATTACAGCCACAGGCCCGCTAACTACGTGTATGCACACGCACGGGTTGTGGCGGGGATAAACCAACGGATTACACCCCTCAAGGGTGATAAATTATCTATCGTCGCTCTTTCGCAAATTGCAAGTTCCAATTTTGAAAGCAAAATCGTGTGTAATAATAATAATATCCAAATTTCTAATAATTTGGCGAGCTACGTTCTTAAAGATAACGAAGGTACACCTGGAGGCCTTATTATGGGGATCTTTGTCTTGTAATCAGTTACGTGAATGGAACTTAAACAACCTCTTCTACAGCTGCTCTATCTAAGATAACGCTGGTCTTTTTATGAGTTCCTTATTAACAGCGTATCTTTTTATTACCATAACTTAATATTGTTTAAAAATTGAGAGCGTGCAATAATCTACACATAAGTTCTACTTATAGTTCCTCCAGTTTTGAAAGGCTTCTTTCCATTGTGAGCGTACACGCTTCGTGCCATATGTAGGCAGTTTGAATGTAGAGCATGGCAACCCCTATTTGCGCGATTTTAACCGTATTGTTTGCTTGATAATCAGGGAGAATCGCGACTTCCCCTTAGTTAGGTCTTTCCTGTGACTGTCTATGCCGTTGACGACGACGACAAAGATATGATCTGGTCTGTCTGTCTGTCACGTTGCATGCATCAATAAGTTTCCTGATGTTTCCCTGGTACGTTTGAACGTGTCGATGCTCCACTACAAAACCAGGCTTTCTATAGTTTTTTTCTTCTCTCTCTCTCTCTCTCTCTCTTGGCCTCTTTTTCTGTGAGAGCGCTTACTCTTACCCTGGGAAAAGGTCAAAAACCTCACTTTACATCAGAGCATCATTATTATGACATGATACACTGTGTACGTTCCCTCTACCGTTTAAAACGTAGGAGCTGAACCAGCAAACGCAGAGAGCATCTGTCCATTCTCTTCTTTGAGAGCGTACAACAACATAGGTATGCAAATTGTGAACGCTCTATCCCGGAAGCATGATGACAGCCATGATGCTGATGATCACGATCAGACAGGCTACTGATACATGATTCTTTTCAATGATATCACTCCTTTCCTTTTCTGTTTACTTTCACTAAGTCAAAAGGAAGACATAAAAAAGCGAGCCATAATGATAACATGTGCTGGTTTGCTCCCCGTCAGTGCACATCATCAGTGCGGTATATGCGCTTTATACTTCTTTTGTGGGGATACGGCGGCGGCAGTGGCGGTGTGGTATCAAATCACTTGGAGAAATTTCCAAGGTGGCTCCATGTCGATTGTGGTTCTTTTTTTACTCAATGGCATTCACGCATTTGAATTTCATCCTGCAAACAGCCCATATGCACCAGCTGGATTGCCCCTGTAATCTAAACGGAAGCCGGGAGAAAAGGGAAAAAGTCGAGCAAAAAAGGTAAAAGGTGTGTTTTGTGTGTGCAGTGCAAGCAAATGGAAATTTTTTTGCACGACTGATGTTGCTCACCAAATGCCACACAGCCAGGGTTTCTTCCACGTCTACCTACATACCGTATTGCAGTTGAGGTTTTCTTTTCAAGTTTCTGCTCCTGGAAGGAGTAGTCGGTTTCCAGAGGAATATTTTATTGTTATGGAAAGACTACCAACCAATCCAACCATATTGTGTGGGAACTTTGAAGCAATGCTGCTACTCTTCTGCTGCCATACAGCGGAATAAAAGAAGCCGACTAAAGTCTATTGAATTTTAAATCTTAAAAAACGGCAAAAGAACGGCAGCCCAAGCTCGTTTTGCTCGGCTAGTTTCAACGCATAAGGAAAGTAGACAGGAACAGCACAGTAGTAGTACAAGAGAGAGAGAGAGAGAAAATCGAGAAGAATGACTGACTTCTTTTGGGTGAAAGCAAGACGGTGACTACACATCCATAAAGAAACGATACATACGCACTCGTACACAAAATGATGCGTAAGTATGCTGATATTATGGTCGCTTTATAAAATATCAATTTTTATTATTTCTCTCTGGGAGAATGGCTCCGCAAACAGAGAGAGAGAGAGAGTATTGAACGGATTGTCTACGACGACGGATAACATCAAATCCAGCCAACTCCACGCGGCAAACATTTTTGATATGATGCGTGTATTCGAACACAGACACACACGAATATAAATTCAGCGTACGCACCACACGCCCAGTAACATTGCATATTTTATATTTATCACGTTAAAAAATACAAAATGATACATCTACACACACACTCTCTCTCACTCTCTTTCAAATATAACAGCGGCTACCTCCCTATCGAATAGGACACGGGCCGCATACAATATGCATGTACCCCCTACACACATACATATTTACGCCCCACACCGTTGCGGAACTGGCATATCCCTGAGAAAAAAAAATCGGGATTCATTGCATAACTTACATACATAATACTTATCCTGCTTCCTCGTCTCTACTCCCATATAAGTACAATTCATCTATTTCGATAAAGGTAGCAACGAAATTCCTCCTTTTTTGTTCGTGTGTCGAGCAGGGAGGAAATAATGTTTTATAGACAGAAGGAAAGAGAGAGAGAGAGAGAGTGAGAGAGAGTTGGAGAAGTAAAGGCCAATGCCAAAGTTAAGTAAATCAGTGAACCGTGCCATGTGCTGCTGCTGTTGCTGTTCCGGGATCCACGAGCCAGTCGTAGAGGGAGTACTACTGGTAGTAGGAGAAAGTACCCGTATAAAGGAGAAATGGTCTGTTGTTCGCTGGGCGCAAAAGGTATATAGAAATAATAGCAATAATAACAATATTGCTGACTTGCCTTGCCAAGGTTATGGAAATGTAGAGAGAAATACGGCGGTGGGTATATATATATCCAGTTTTGTACTACTGCTATGCAGTGGCGGCAACGGCACCAAAGGACGCACTCATTCGAAAGGAAAGAGAAATAGTGTGTAAGGCTTTTCAGTTTTTGTTTGGTGGAATGGTAATGTTTGGAATGTTTGTTGTCGGGCTTTCCTATTTTTCAATGTTCCTTTCCCCAGGAAAGGCAATGGAAACACAATATAAAAACAGCATCGTCGTCGTGACGATCAGCTATAGTGGAAGGAGTAGTGTTGGTGGTTCTTTCTCTCTCTGACTTTGCTGGTATATTACTGCGAGCTTCCCTATTGCGGTGCTACTGGTGGGTCTACTTCTGCTGCTACTTTTCTCTTTTCAGTGCATTTTATACGGATTTTGTAGGTTGATGGGTTGTGCAGTGGCGTAGAGGGGGAAGAGGGGAAAGGATATAAAATGATATAATACCGTAATAATGGGAATGAGCAAGAGCTATTCCAAAATACCTTTGCTTTGTCATGCATGCTCTTGAATGACTCTGCAATTTTTTTCTGCCGTATTCATTTCTGCTTTCTCTCTCTCTCATTTCCCAAAAGCTCTGTTTTATACCGGGACGGAAATGGACAGTAGGAGAAAGACAAGCCTAAAAAGATTGCCAGGAGAGATTGTGCTGGGGTGTTTATTTAGAGAGATGTTCCTCGTTTTTTGCTTAGCTAATTGTTTAGAGGGAAAATTAAGCCAGAGAGAAACAAGAGAAACTGGCAGAGAGGAAGGCGATTTTCAAGGGAATGTGCGCCTATTTTGAACTTGCGTGTGTGTGTGTGGGTAAAGGATGAAAGGTAATCTATGAAGTGTAGAATTCAAATCCAGTGCGTCTAGTTTATGTTACGATGGTGGAGAGGAATGTCTATAAAAATTGGATAAGAAACAGAAGCCCGTCATGCAAGGCGGATTTTTCTTGGCAGGCCAGGCCGGTTCTCTCCTTTGCTGGCATGGCGGTTGTTGGACTATATCTTCCTCAGGAAAAAATATTATCTGCTGGAAGTGAAGTGTGCAAGAAAAAAAAGAAATAAGGAGAAAGGAGCAGTTAGTGGTTGTGTTGGTGGGAGAGGGAGAGAGAAACACACATATTTCTATATATCTCGTAGGATGTTCACATTCGCATAAAAATATGTCTACTTTTTTGTAGACGGGAACGGGGCTATGCATTACAAATGTAGAAGAAAATAAAGAGTGAAAAAGAGAGATCAGGACAATAATATTCTTCTTCTTTTTCACTCGTCGTCGTCGTCGTCTTTTTTTTTACTTTACTTCTATCTATTCCATTTTTTGGATGGAGTATCACTTGCTCCGCTGTCGTTGTCAGAACATCTATTCTTCTTTTTTGTCTTTTTCTCCTCTATCTCCCTCTTCTTCCATGTTATTCATCTGGTCCTTTTGTGGTCGCCTTTCTTAAATGTATGTATTGAGAGCAGCTTGAGAAGCGGGAGTTGTGGCGTGAAGGAGGAGGAAGAAGAAGAGGAGAAGAAAACCGACATTTATTGAGTTTCCCCCTTTTCCCTCTTTCCAGCAGATAAAAATATAGGAAGACACACAGACCCAGGCGACCATATGAGCATGTTGGAAATATATCTTTTGGCATAAGACTGTCAACGAATTGTTTTCCGCTTGAAATAAAATATCCAGCCCCGACACTACCAATGCACTTTCATTCCACTACCACCGCACGAGTACTTTTTCTATCCTTTTATTTTCGCGGTGGTGGTGGTGCTGCTGCTGCTACTGGTGCTAGTGGTGGGCTGTGGTGAATAATATTGTACGTTTTATATGTAATATCATCAGCCGAATAGAAGGTAACAAGGACATATCCGAGTGTATATCCAAGACTCCCCTTTTGCATCTCTTTGTCTCCCATCTCCTCCATTTCAACTTTGAAAACATGAAAAATCCATAAGAAAAATAGTTTTTCCTTGCAACTCGCTACACAGGCGAAAATGGAGTAGTCAAAATGTATGTTCTACACAACCAGCTACACAAACATACATACAGGGAAAACACAAGCAGTAATGCCACCACTGGTCCTTTATCTCTCTTTTCTCGCGGTAGAGGAAAATGCAGGGTTCTTTGGCGGTGTGAATGGAATGGTGCAAAGACAGGATTTCAATCAAACCGCGAGAAAAAAAGTAACATATATCGAGGCAGGAAGAAGAAGAAGCATATTACTAGAGTTCTTCCTCTTATTTATTATGATAATAGTGTTGGTAGTCTTGCTCGTGTATCTCTGTTGTTGCAGAGAGAGAGAGAGAGAGAAACAAAAGAAGACGCAAAAATATTTATACTGGACTGAATGTAATTTACAAGATCAATGTCTCTCTCTCTTGCTCTCGCTTCCCAAGTTCCACCGTAGCCAAGAAAGAAAGCTGTGTAATAAAAAGTATGGAATATGGATACACTCCCAATAAAGAACTTGTACACCAACCTCGCTGGCAGTTCCCAGGATTTTTTTTGGATTTTTTTTCCAGCCTAAGGCAATAAACGCGATATTGGTAATCTCGCTAGTAGACAGACGAGAAAGAAATATTATTTCCCAGCTTTTTTTATTGTTGTTGATTCAACAAAAAGGAATACGAAAATAACTCTTTGAAGCCGGTGCCTGGATTTTTTTCGGGAGGGAACAACGGTTTTGTTTACTCACGAGCGAATCCTCTTGTTGGATACCGCCTGGATACACACGGCGCGGTTTTTTGTTGGTTGGAACATATTTGTGTTAATAGTGGGGCACTCTCTTACTTTGTTTTCCTCTCAGAGAGACAAAGCAAAGTGATTGATAAAGACCAACTTGTAATGGGAATAATAATATTAATACTAATAGCAGTAGTAACGGTAGTAGTGGTAGTAGTAGCAAAGAATCTCGTCTTGTCTCTCTCGCACACTTTGTCGAGAAAACAAAAGGGGTGGGGGGAGGTATGGTGGGAGAAGTAGTAAAGTTGAGCGAGAAAGAAAGAAAAAGTTTAGCATTCGATTTCTAACAACTTACTCTTCCTCAGCATGAACAAACAAACTAATTGAATCAATTGGAAAGTAAGAGAACAGAGAGACGAGGTAACTACAAAAGGAGAGAATAGGAAGAGAGAGAGAGAGTGTGTGTGTGTGTGAGAGAGAGAGAGATAGAGTCCAGTCATAGATTAATTTTTTTGTTCGAAGAAAAGAAGTCGTTAAACTACTTCATCAACAAACAACATGATCAACATCATTTATACTTCATTAAAGAAAGTAAATAGTATCTTGCACCACCACCACTAGAATTTTTTTTTGTTTTTCGAGTTCCTTCAGCCAACAAGTTCTACCAGGACGACGACGACGACGACGGGCAAAGGCAGTTGAGAACAGCCTAGAGACAATAACAATGCTATTATTTTTATGCTTTGATGAAAAAAGTTTAAGTTGGCGCCCAGGGCTGTGTACAAACACACATTTTATGAGTTTCCCTGCATACTGAAGTGCTGCTGGGGAACAACAGTCGCTTAGAAAAGTAAACGTAACGGCTGCTGGAGGCATTCAGGTAGTTAAAGACTTGTATCGGACACGTTAAACGACAGCATTGCTTTAAAACTCCATAAATTAAAAGTTGGATTAATGAGGTGTTATGTAGTAGAAAAGTGAAAATGGGTCTACGACTTTCGCATCTGTCAATGACATTGATATTCTCAGGGACTAGCCGGGTTATAAGAGAGAGAGAGAGGTTTCTTTTATTCCTTCATACCCCGTAACATACGATCTGGTCATAGCTCCGGAATGGCAAGTGGCGGTTTTATAGTCAAACTTGAGGTTTCGTTCAAACAAGCAAGCTGTGATGTTGCTGTTGGCGCGGGAAACACGCGAGCAGCAGCCAACACGAGCAGAGCGTTTTTTTGCAGTACGGAAATATAAATGGTCGCAGTTGATTGTAAATTTGCATCGGTTATTGTTGTGCTTTCTAAGTAGTAGTCAGGAAAGGGTCACTACATGCTATAATATGCTACTCCCATCGCTACTTTCTCTCCAGCAGAAATAAAACTACGAGAGAGCGGGAGAGAGAGAGGAATTAGAAAATTGCACCCATTCCCCAGCAACGTTCACCGCTTTTACCGCACCATACAAATACACACGCATCAGAAGGAGGAGGAGGTGGAGAGCGACGACGACTTTGCTTTTAATTTCCCGTAGAAGACGAAGAAGTAAAAGAAAAGAGGCAATAATAGTATCAAATGGTTGGTTTGTCGCAGTCCACAAAAGTAGTAAACTGCTGCTGCCACTACTATTACTACTATTATTACAACTACTATTACTACTAATACTACAACTACTACTACTACCCTGGCTGCACTCCGCCCCTGTTGTGTGGTCGGTTTTTCTTACTTTTTTCGGTAATTAATTACTTTTACCACCGCAACATCCAGTGAAAAGAAAAAGGGAAACTTTCTTTTTCATATAAGCAAACTACCTACCACTACTACACCTTTTTTCCCTACCTCTTGTTGTTGTACATCAACAAAAAATAACTACCGCTATTCAAACTGAGCACGTCACAAAATATCCTCTTGGAAGGGTTCTTTCACTTACCCACTTTTAAAAACTTGTTTCTCTCCGACGCTATTTTCTTTTTCCTGTTGTTACATCAAAACGGAGCAGTAGACGTAGTAGTAGCAATCGTCTAGTAAGTCGTATTTGTTGTTGTTGGTCGGCGGTTTGTGTGTTTACGTCGTCGTCTCTGGGTACAAGTATGTTGTTTCTTATGTTGCTAATATTATTATTAGAAAATGTTCCTTTTCTCCTTCTCTCATGTTTTCTAACAACTGTTTTCTTGCCCGGTCTCCTTTGCCGCCATTTTTACTGGAGGAAATGTTTCCTCTGATAATTATAATAGGTGGTTAGACTGGAGTGAGTGTTCTGTTTTCTCTCCCCGTTGTCTTACTCTCCTTGTCGCCCTTGAAAAGAGATAATGGCCGAGCAATAAAAATAATTCTTTATCTCTCTCTCTCTGTGTAGGTGTAGGGTACTTCTATCCCGTCGTTCACTGCTTCCCATCACCTCATTTTTTTTACAAAGTTATTGCTTGTTGATACAACCATATATTACTACCACCATTGGCAGCGTAATTTTCCTTGCGTCTTTCTTCCCCGAACTACAAGAGTGTGTCTCTACTGTTGTGTGCAAGGTAAAGTTTCGAGGAAAAGAAAAGAAAAAAGTTTCAAGAGCGGCAGCGACGAGAGGGAAAAGTTGCTGTTGTTGTTCACTAGGAGGACGATAATGATGAAGAAGCGAGCAAGACGGAGGAGCGTATATAGATGAGTAGTATGCAGTATAGTAACAACTACAGTTCTCGTCGATTCTTTCTTCCAACAAGAGGGAGTGGCGGTGACGGAAGGAATGAATAAATTAACGTCCCATCAACGACATAATCATCGTTATCATCAGGATCGTTTCATGCAAAATCCATTATTCTCATCACTCAAGTAATTACTTCCTGTCGTCTTTTCCCTGCTGCTCTTTTGCCGCTCCCCCTGCCACTCTGGGGTACTACACGGGTAAACTGAACAACTTTTATCCTCAAAGAGAGAGAGAAAGAGTATCCTATCATTAGGCATGTATGACCAGGGAGAAAATCAAAAAAAGACGGAGAATCACAATGACAAGGATGGAGACGAGTTTATTGTTTGCTTCCCTCCACTAGCTTCATTCTCATCATTAACATTTCCAGAATTGCTTCTCCATGACACAAAGGCGGGTGTACTCCACCTAATAACAGTGGTTACATTCCTTCTGCTATGGTGACTCCCTAACGGGGGTTATTGAAACACTGCAATGCATTATGCAATTATCAAAATAAAATAATGCCATGGTAATTTTCCTGGATTGCAGAAGGAAAAACACAGTCTTTTGCCTTTTGCTACTATAGTATATTACACTCCAATTTTGGCTCTCGCTACCTGGCTCCATGACCTTTTTCCCCGCTACACTTTGTGACATTGCCAAAACTGACAATATTCCCGTGAATGGTAAGCCCAGCCGGGGAAAAACACTGACGTTGTTCCGTCCTCTTTTTCATCTCTGCTTTTGCTGCTATCATCGCCATAAAAATAACTATAACAATAATGATGGAAGAATGAAGATGGTCTGAGGATGATGTGTAATAATAATGTGTGCTTGTCCGTATGTATTGTGACTTTCGCGCTAAACAAGTTACCGACAAGTCGCCATTGCTCCTATCGTCGTCGTCGTTATGCCTGTGTGTTTTGTAAATATCCTGTGTCGTCTAGTCACCATCACAAACTGTTATCACGGCCTTGGTTATCGTGTGACTGGCAGGCCATGTACATTATATTAAAAAACAGCAGTAACAACAACAACAACAGCAATAATAATAATAACATGAAAATATACAGTGTAGATTATGAAGATTACACACAGTAAGGATGGTAGTTTGCTTTTTCGCTGGAGACACACATTAAAACATTGCGATTTGGTGCTCGAAAGAGCGTATTGATGATGATGAGTATATGGGGCTAGGCTGGGGCGACTACTACTGCACTGGTGTTTCTCTTTCCCAGCGTCGTCGTCGTCATGTCTTTCCTGGTACATGCCCGCCAAGTAGTAGTAGTAGGCTCCGCGAAACAGCCACACGCCGATGGTTATTATTACACAAAATGACAGTGATATTCAAGGAACATTAAACTGTATTTGCTCTTGTTCTCCAACTTTCCTTTTCTTCCTCCGTTTCCTTTCTTTTTCTCTGCTTGGCTAGCCACAAAGAAAGAAAAAAGTAAGAATGGGAGATGACGGCTACGAGGACGGGAATGAGAAAGGGAACAGCTTAAAAATTGGAATATATCTCGACAGAGAAAATTGTTCCACAGATATGAGAACCAGGAAAGGAGAGAGGAGGACAATGGGGGAGGCAGCAGCAGCGATAGTGGGTCCATTTAGCGAACTGAAGAAAAAAATAATATGGAGAAAGACATTTCCAGCATATTCGTTGACGACGCCGAGGAAGGGGGGAGAGGGGTATAGTGCGGCAACATAAATGAACGACTAAGCTTGCATTATAATACCATGAAACGTTTCTGCAGACGACAGGCTCAAGATGAAGTTGTCGTAATGTCCACATTTATTTGCACACAAACACATGGAAACATTCAGGAAGAAAGGAGAGAGAGGGAGAGAGAGAGGAGAAAAATTCAAAAGAAATCTTTTACATTGTGGAATCCTTGAGTGTCACTTGTTCTTTGGCTGTGTAACAGGAAAAATAATAGGTTTGTGTGAACAAATGTACATTATCTCAAGGTTTGCACGGTGTGGCCTTAAGTTTTTTTCTTCTTTAACATACTTTCCCTCTTGTCCTAGTTTACCTAGCACGTAAGCGGCATAAGTGCTTTCTACTCGCTCTGTCCCGTTTTTTGGGAGAATATCGGTAGTCTACTAAATAAAAAAGGTTGGAATGGTTTCCCCCCCAAAAAAGAAGCACTACTTTTTCTTCCACATACAGGGAGCAGTATATTTCAACGACTGAGCCATCATATTTCTCTCGTTCAAATTACACCCGAAAAAGTAGTACACGCTCCCACGCTCGAGCGCATCTCCTCTCGAATTACGGGACGTTTCTTTCCCGCCGCACTTCATCGTCTTCATCATCACCGCACATTATTCACAAATAAAGTAAAATGTGGAGAAGTAGTCTACATTGCATTCCATTTAACCATTTTGGCCCGTAATAAAAAATACTGGAAAAAAAAACGATGTGTCACGACGATGTAAATTGTCTCCCTATGAAAATGTTGATCGAAACGACTACTTACTTCCCTTCCCACTCGGCGCCTTCAATATAAGAAAAAAAACCATTTGATCACCGATACAAAAGATGGTATCGTATCATTTTACATTTAGTTATTTATTTACAATATTTCATATATAAATTCGTTGTATATTTTACTGTTGTGCGTTCCTCTTTTCCTATCATCACCGCCGCCACCACCACCGCCCCGTCACAACGAATGCTGCAGCTTTTGCAAAGAAAAAAAAAGCCCCAAGGAGCACATGAGTACAAATGGCCAGGTTGTCCTCATTCATCTTTTCACCCATATATTCCGCTCAACTCACACGCTCTCTCTCTCTCTCTGTCTTTTCTCGCAGCAAGCATATACATCGTTTCTTTCTTTGTACACACAAACAAACAGGGAAAGTCATGCATACCCATAATCGTAGCCAATCCTGATTTAGGTTCTCCTACTTTTGCTTTCTCACTTTCTTCCTTCTTTTTATATCATCACGGGCCATACATCATCGTGATCATCCTGATCATCATGTATACACCATGTGCTTGTGTGTGTGTGTGTGTGCGTTTGGATTGTGTGTTCCTACTGTGAAGTATTAAGAAGGAATAAATGTGTTATGCAGCTTCTCATGTTTCATTGTCGACAATTCCTATTCTTTCTTGGAGACTCACTCTCTCTCTCTCTCTCTCTGTGCGCTCTGTGCTCTGCTGTACCGCCGCTGAGATTTATAGCTTTTTCCGAGCATCATCATCATGAATGGTAGCAATGTTAGCAGAAGAAATCCTAAAGCCATCTTCTTTTTGTTGTAGTCACTATCATCCTTCTCCTCGTCGTCGTCGTCCTCCTCAAATAATAACGCGAAACAGAAAAAATACCACTACTTCTCCATACAGTCATCCCGTCATCTGCTTTTTCATGGTTTTTATAGCAATGTATGTTATGGAGCTATAACAATAATCGTCATCGTCATCATCATCCTCGTCGCGGTGATGAATATGAGAGATCCACACAGACACACACCAAAAAAACACACGCTGCCTACCACAATGATCGTATCTTTGTCCCATAATAAAGGAGCCTTTTACTCATCGACCACCACCATCTTCAGCCGTACAAGAGCTAGGAAAATTCCTGCTTTTCGTCGTTGTAGTATTCCTCTTGTCATCATAATGTGCGTTGTTTGCTTCCTCGTGAATGTTGGCGTTACAGCGAAGGAAACTGCAAATTACCTCGTGTACTTATAGCTAGCTACGTACTTTAGATTCCTTCCCTCTTTAGCGAACACACAGTGTGCTTATGTCATTGTCAGGAAAGAAGCATTCAGAATATGGATCTTCTTCTACCACCGGATAAAAAAATCTGGGAAGCACTTTTGTTGTTGTGGGTGGTGGCGGTTATATATAGCGTATCATCTTCATAGCGGATTGGATGATGACAATAGTATCTCTGTAAATGTGCACCGGTTTTACAATTTTGGAACAGGGTTTCGTGTCTGCCACATGTCTGGATGGGGAAGTGCCTATAATATACGGAATGAGTGAAGATTGTATTGACACAGATGATAATATTAAGCTTGATGGTGGTGGTGGTGGTGCGGATGATAATGATGATGTTGGTGATGAAGAGAGTGGATAGAAAATAATTCTCTCGTGTGGATTTTAAGATTAGATTGAAAATCCAGCGAGAGCCAACCTTTTTATCCTTTTTGATGCTGATGATGTTTGCGATTTTGTTGACGAAAATTATGATGACGAGAATAATGTTTGCGGTAGTGTGTGTTTGTATGTGTCTGTGTGTATATATAACCCCCATCATTTTCCCGGGAAGCCCATCAAGTACAGAGCAGTAATGGAAAGTGGGAGTAGGAGCGGTGGTGTTCTCTCTCGCGCACACAAGGAAGATGTTGATGATGATTATGTACGATATGAATAATTTCATGGTTTAAGTCACTGACAAAAGGAAAAGAGATTTCTTCGTAGTTCCCATCCTTTTCACGAGTCTCTCTATCGTTTTCTCCCAACCTGTGTGTAAGGGGAGGGAGGCGGCAATATTAATAACAATGAAGGGAAGTAGTGATGATGACAGTGTGTACGCTTGTAATGATAGGTGCTGACGAGAGTGCAGAGAGAGAGAGAGAGAGAGAGAAGTTATCTGTTGGCGTAACGGTCGATTTGAGGACGGTTTTAAGGAAGCTGGGAAATGACAACGGAGAAAAATGAAGCAGTGGCACCAATAAGGAGAGTAGTAGTAGTATGACATTGCTTTAGCAATCACCTCAAATGCGGTTGACATTTATCGTCAGAGTGTCCGTGTTCTATCCAGGTTTGACGGTGTTGAAAGGAAATAATGAGAAAAATGATGATGATCATGATTGCCCATTATTAACTACGGAGAGCATTTTAATGCTGAAGTAGTTTATGCGATCAGTATGTTTGTCTGTCTGTCTGTCTGTCTGTCTGTCTGTCGGTCTGTAATCACGATAACTCTTCAGGGAATTGACGGATTCCGCTGAAACTTTGCATGAAGGTA
>JAHZNE010007120.1:0-10815 GCA_027744055.1 Callyntrura sp. NNG-2020 | reverse complement strand
GAACATGGAATTTAGCATTTGTTTAACAAATATTAATGAGACTTTTGGAAATTTGTACTTTTGCTGCTCTCAGTATCGCAATAAACTATACATCTTCATTATGTTATTATTCTAATCTTAAAATAATTCGAACTAATGAAACTGATTTTTTATTACTCTACATATGCATTTGTCGAACTGCTGTTAAAATACATTATACTAATGATGTATGTCAGGTAATAAATATTCTTGTAACCTTGAAACTTATTATATATTCATAAGAACACTATACAACATGAATTGGGAATGTCAGCACATTACCAGTATTCGCTCTTCCACAAAGTCCAAATTTGGTTCCACGTTATATAAGCGGTGGAAAACCAGATGCATTTTAATTTTAAGTTTGAACGTCACACATATTGGTTGGCAACAAATTTTAGTTGTCGTAATTAGAAAACAAATGTTATTAATGGGGTAATAGATAACTACTTAGCACAGATAGGCGGTTGAATAGCGTATTATATTTGATGTTTTTCGGATTGTATTCTAAAGTTTAAAAATGCAAAGGTTGTTGCTCACTTCTCACATGTTAAATTCCTTATGAAACCTCGTTTTGCCCCAGCGGTCTTGGGTTGGCGAGTAAAATATAAAATTAAAGTAGGAAGCTCATAAGGACATTAACGTTACAAGTGTTTGTCCCAATTTTTTCGTTGTTGTCACGGTTATTATTGTGCTCCTATTATTTGTCATTGCCATTAGTTGTATACGTTGCATGTTTTAACACTATTATTTTTAATAACAAGAACCATTCATTTTGGTATTCTGAGGCAGTGACTGCATCCAACACCAAATGTATACCTTGACCATGCAGCTCAGCAGCGTTATAACTTATAACACCTATAATGCAAGTATTTACATAATATATTGACAATAAACACATCTATAAACTTACTCTAATAAGCAGCAATTAGTTATAGCATGGCTGCCTATCTCTATAATTATTTCTTATTGACATACCAACTATATGAAAACTCACTTACTACATAAAATGGTATCAAGCACTTTTAGTTGATATTACGCCAAATCACGTATAGCCGTGACCGGCAATGCTTATATTTGATTTGATGCTGTTTTACACCTTCATTTTTTTGGAAGACTCCGTATGAGCAAATGTTTATGCTCAAATTTAGTATGCCAGAGAGAAAATGAACAGTTGAGACAATAAATTGATTATTTACATATTTGTAATTTTTGTCGTACTAATTATATGTCATCACGATCGGGGCATGTTTCTTCATGACCTTACAATCTTATGTGTAACTGCTGAATTACAGCCTCCATAATAAAAGACAAGTGCTCACTATATTTCGAACCAAAGTTGTAATGTATTACATTTAGCATTTATAATACCAGATATAAAATAAATATACGACATAAAATTAATGATACATACTTTATTGCCACTGTGATAATTCTAATGCATATTGAAATTTTAAATATTTTTACCACTCCGCAATATGATAAACTAAATTAGAGTTGCAATATATTTGGTATAGAAGTTGGGAGATATTAGAGTTGGAAATGGTGGTTATGCTTCAGTTTATTTCAAGGACTTATATTCATTGTTTTTACAATGTCATACAGTGCTTTTTCAAAAGCTTCCAGCAGAAGGAATAACTCCAAGTGTTTGTGTAAAATAAGTAAATCATTGTTGAACCACCGGCATCAGACCAGTTTGTCTTAGAAAAAATGTAGAAATATTTGTCAAACGTAATCTCTGCGCACTTCTGTCACTATTGATCAAACATTTATCATTACTAACACATCTACAAATAATGTACCGCTCCACCACTGCTACACACATGATGTTATGTAATGATTTCACGTTGGAATGAAATACTCATTTTTGTGTATGTGTCTATGTACATTGGATGAAACACCTAGAAATAACTCTATAAACATTGTAATTCAGTCTAAGGAATGGTATAGTGAAAGCGTATAGATGGTTCTATAATTTTTGTAATAAACCGGAGAGTATCATGCACTAACAATAAAGTTGCAAATGAATTACAAAACATGCCCCAAGTGCACTCAGAAAATTTTGTCTTTTATCTTTTCAACGAAATTTTCCTAGAATGAATTTGTTTACAATTTTCAACATGTTCTTCATTCTTTAAACTTATTGTCAGACACCGGCGCTTCCAGGATTCCATCACTTTTTGGGACATGGCAGGCGTTACAAGTTTCCATTCTTGTTACATAACTTTCCAGAGCCCATCCAAAGTCTTTGCCTTCCTCAAGTCAAAGAAGTCCATGGACTAGCATCAGGTGATTTTACAGGGATGTCTTCTTCGTTAATGAAGGTTATTCCGTACATATCTATAACTTCTTTGGCGTAAGCGGTGGTCAAGTTGGCGGCATGAGATGTTGCGGCATCATGATGAATGTAGACCTTTGAATCCTCCCCATACAGTGCTGGAATGTGAACTTCAACCAAAGGTTTTGAAACATGCTCAATGTAGTAATGAGCATTTATCTTTACCTTTTGGGGCACTCTAAAAAGTGGTAACGTTCCACGACCACTAATGGCACCAACAACCATGAACTTGTCACTGAAATTTTCATGTTTTGGATACACAAATCTTTGCATCTCCTGCGCGTCTTTAGTGTTGGTAATCCGTCGCTTTCCGTTACAGTCCTGTAGGAAAAAAAGAGCTTCATCCAATGACACAACAAATTTGGACTTTCCTCCAGCCAGTTGTCCCTCGTACAGCTTACGACATTTCGACTTCCGGTTGACCTTGTGCGAGTCATTCCAGACATGGCAACGACGTTTTCGTCTTGCCTGTTTACCTAAATCGTCGTGGATTATGCGATATAATGTTCATGTGGACATCTGCAATCGTTTGCGTAGTTCACGTTGTGAAGAGGGGTTCTCCCGAGAGGTTAAACGATCCACTTTTCGAACAATGGTCAGATTTCGTGCTGGGCGAACATACTTTTGACATGGAGGTGAAGCTCCATTTGCCTTCGCCGAATGTTGTTTTCCAAAATTTTGTAACACACGGTACACAGAGGCAAGAGAAACATGATGACCTGCTAATTTGACCTCTTCTAAAATTCTCTTTTTGGCACAATTCTGTCTGGAAAACCCCAAAGTGAGGGCTTTAACTTCTGGAGAGATTTGTGGAGCCATTTTCAACTTTAAAATTACGAACAAAATGTTTTCTTTAAGAAAAAAAGTATGGGGAATTCAACCATATGTCGGGTCATTGACCACGACTGCGCGACTTTTATCGCGCCCTAAACATTTTCTCAGAGCACTTGGGGCATGTTTTGTACTTAAAAATCATCTGTTACATAAAATAAGCTGTGCCATACAACATACACACATAACATAAAATGATGTGTAGCTGTATAATTTAAAAATACGACGTAATTAGCTGTATTCCATATTGAAATAAGATGCCCGCATTTTCTGCTAGCAAAACTCAAATAAAGTTAACTATTTACCTTAGTACGCGATAATACATCTACTTATTGTAAACATGACAACATAACACAGAAAAATAATATTAGTACGTTATATGTGGCCGTTTTTTTGCGAAAAAAAATCATTACATATATATCATAAAGTCATATTGTTTTTTATTGACAATTTTAACAGATAACCACGAAAATTCAACGGTTTACTGAAAACCATTGCATTTACTGCGCAAAAGCTTAATCTGTGCGAGGGTATTGATACAACGCGGGCATTTTCCTGAAAGCGAAATTAGCATCAATATTATGAACATAACGACGTTACGTTGAATGTATCAAAATGCTTCACATAAACAGCTAGAGTGTGATAACAAAAATAAACATCGCCACTGATAAAAAATATGAGTACGATGAAGTAATAACTTATGCACTCAGAACACAATTTACATGTGGACTATGTACTAATCTATCATCTCTCAATTTTGTACTGATCATCGAAATATATTTGTTCCAGCATTATAAATATAATAATAACGCAACCCCGACGCATGTTAACTTGGTGCACATTTAAAACAGGTACTCAAAAATATAAATTTTTGCCGTAAAATTTTAATTAACTATGAGTTTTTGGTGTCATAAAACGACCTAAGTAGAATATAGTAGCTTATTAATGTTCGGATAACCTAAAATCACATTTCTTTCCTTATCAGCGTTTGCAACTTTATTCGACCACTCATTTTTACAGTACAATAAAATTAGACAATGCAACAACTGTGAGTTGTGGTTTCGTCTAACCCTCTCCACATATATCCAATTTGCGTCTACGTATATATACTACTGCATGTACTGCCGTGTATATCTAAAAGCGTTGGAGTTCAACATCTTTTCGTAATAGTCGTTAAATATTTATTAACTCACTCATTTAGAAACACAAATTTTGAACCCTTCATTGTCAGCAAGTACTGCATTTTGTGTGGAGTAAAGGCAGGTTTTCACGAATTTTTGTAAATTCACAGCAGCTTATAAATCTGGATGAATATGGCGTTCACCTGGTCTACTATTTGATAATACATGCGTGCATGTCCTTTTTCCTTTTATAATTGTCCCTCTGTTCCATAGGAACACCGTTACTGATAGTTATTTGATCGTGAAGACGTTGATAATTTGTTCCAATACTGTTATACTATATTTGCCGTTACGTATTCAATTCTCCACTTATGGCTCTTTAAGTTCCATTCAAAGGCCTTCAATGAATCGGAGAACTTTCTTAGAAAACACGTACTACGCTCATAAAGTTTCAATGCAAAAAGCGTTTTTGATCACTTATTTTTGTTGTATAATTCATTACTATTATATTAAAATTTTAAACAGAATGCGAAATAGCTAATGAACCGATCCAAAAGAATTATGGCGCTAAAAATTACAATATTATAAAAAAGCAAATAAATGCAAATTAAAATGAATATGTAAAAAATGCTTCAACGTTTATAACACGTCACAGAATTTTACATTTGTTGTTTTGTTTGCTATAAGAAGGAAGGACATATGGTATATATTGCAAATACGATTTTCAACATTTCAGATAAACAACAACTGGAGTACGTTAACGTTTAATAACACAGTGCATTACAAACATGGGCAATTGGCAAACGGATCATATTAACAAAAACTTAACGGATTTGATATCTTTTATAAAGTTGAGTCCAAAAATGTTTGCGGAATTCCAAGCAGCAAAAGTTCTGACCGAAGATGAAGTTGAGAGACTTGTAAGTTTTATTCTACTTAATATTTATGATATTCTCGTACTTTTAATATAATGGTACGCATCTCTGCTTTACACAACTCTTTGTAGCGAAATTTGTTAGAGAGAAACGAACCAAACAGCTTCAAAACGCCCTTTTGAAATTATCGCCGGACGATCCAATGGCTTCGAGATTTTGGCCAAAGCATCACATATTGAAAATCAAGACAAAAATGTTACTTATTCTGTTGAATGGAGTACTTTTTAAAATGTGGGAGGACAGTGGGACGTAGCTCGATGCAACTTGTTTTGATAAGATAGAAGGAGCGACGATCTTACAAATGAAGTGGGATGATTTGCAAATGGTTTTCAAACGAAAGTCAAACCAACCAGGGTGAGTTGTTTTTTATTAGTTTGCAGTAAAATATATATTAATGGTGCATGCCGGAGAGTAGGATTATCTCCAAAATGCACAATGCTCAGCCACGAGGGATAACACATTAAAAAGGACTTTCCGAATTTTAATTTTTTGAGTAGAATACATGGTGTATCGTTTCATATTGCTTGAATCATCATTTGTATTTCTGTATCCTACGAGAAAAGTAAATGCTATTTTGACGAACTACAACGTTTTGTCACAAATAAATTTGTATACAAAAAATTGCGCCGGTGGCGTATTCATAGAATGGAATTTCTTCATAAATTACATATGATGATGTAATGAGCTTTGCAGTAAGGGAACGTTTGTAATCATGGGCTCACCGATGTGATATGTAAGCACACTATGGAGCTTTTGTAATACGTATAAATGAAATAACATTAGCAAAAATATACCGATCATGACGCGTAGGGAATTGATTTACTAACATCTCGTAACAGGTTGTACTGTTAAATATCCTGCTTCTTATCTACACTTGACGTTGAGCCTTCCCACGTTTGTATGAGTAGTAGTTCTACTAATGTTACCTTAGAATTTAAATACAATATGCCTACGACTTTTTAAGATCGCAAAGAGGGAGATCGTGATGATAATTATAATCTTAAATTTAAATAAATGCATATTTAATTAAAAGCTTCCGTTAGTCTGAATTATTTACTATATTCTCTTAATGCAGAAAGGGGACACGTTACTTAGGATTGTTATATATATTGCTTAAAACAATAAAATCGGCTGCATTTTCCGACGCTAGTAATTAGTATTTTGTTAAATCGTTTCGTTTATTGTGTTTTTCTTAATCTTTGAAAAAGTGCATCATAACTAGTGCTACATTACAGTTTCTAGTATCCACAAGCACAATTATGGTAATAGTTAACACCATTTATCACTGAATATTTTGCAATATTGCTATTATAATATTTTAGTAAGTAGACATTTACAACATGAAATTACGTTATCTTTCTATTACATGCCAATATTTTACGTTTTCTTTTTGTGTTTTTGCGGTTGCAAAATTATGTCATTAATACTAAGTTCGTTAACGAAAAAATCATGCAATGGATTTTTATAGCATAAAACAAGGAACAGTTTTTAAATAGAAAACCTACCCTTTACGGTAAGTTCAGTGTTTTACTGACTGAGTTAGGTTTGTATTTTCTTTTGTTGATTTAAATTATGCTACGTCGGCAAAACTGTTTGAATTGTTGAAATATGTTTTAGTATTTTAAAAACGTTGGTGTGATAAACGGATCATTCATATACTGTAATCCCCTTTTAATTGTCCGTTTTCCTACATTGTTAAGTGGTGCTATGTTTGTCTCCATAATATCAGTCCTGTTCAAATAGTAAAAGTCCTATGATAGGTGCATGATAAAGTAAAAATAAATAAGCTGCATGATATCCTGAAGTTTCTCACAATAGTGTAATATTTCAATTTTTTATGGTTACTTGAGATATGTCCCTTTGTTTTATTTTGGTTAATGTACATTTTATACTTTGTTTTGTTAGTTGCTAGCTTCTCATTGTAATATCTTGAGGTTATTAAAATAAGCATTCACTTGAATAACAGTAATACATAGATTTAATGAGGTATTGAAATATATCACATCGAACAATCTGAAAATGACACAAATTACTAATCATTTCTTATGTGTACTGATCTTGTATTTTGCTTTGATTACAAATATGTGTTGGTATGCTGTTTTGAAAAAAAATATTGTGTTAATGCCTTGAATGTAACTGGTGCAGTTCTGTAAAGTCATTGTGGACTAATCAGAATCTATTTAGTTTGTTGAGATTCATGCGGCTCATATATCATTTAAATCAGAAGTGCCATAAACAGAAAATTAAAAAAAAACTGAGTCATTAGTGAAGTTAATATTAAGTTAACTTGGATATTAAGTTCTTAAAATTTATAAACCCATGGACTAATCTGAAAATGTTGACGGAAGGTTTACAAGATTTAGAAATGTGCATTTAGCGTTTTAATGCAAGTAATACGTTTGATATATTTCAGTGTCGTTGTATCTTTTAATTGTACACTTTATTGATAATACCTTATTTTGGAGGAACGTAGATCAACTGTTTTTGCATCAGTATCAAATGATGTTTTGGTGACTATTGTTTAATGATGTAACAGGATGGATAAATAAGAATAGCATTTTTTGGTATAGCATACCATTGATAATGTATTTAATATGTTTGTCAACTTGCTGCAATATATTTGAAGGTATATGAAGATTGTTAACGATATGAATTTATTAGAAATTATGTAAATTAAAGTTGAACAGTATGAATCAATATGAATTAATTTTTATTTCCTTTATGGGGTACTACTTTTGTTCTTTCAGTGGTATAATGTAATTTTATTCATTAGAGTTCATTCCTAATTTAGACGCTGCACTGCGACTGAAAAATTCGTTCCTAAATTATTGAATTTGTTACATTTTAAGGGGGCAGAAGACGCAGATGCTTTTACTAGTCAGGTTGAAATTCTAATCAGAAACGTGGAAAATCCCTCAATAAATTCGGCCATTTCAGATGAAGCGGGTGCTGAAAAGGCGGGTACGTCTCTAAATGTCGCTGAAGCTGTAGGCCCTAATGATAATATATCTGCGTCATGCGATGCAATAGATGTGGTAGATTTTATTTTCAAAAGAAAACAATTTGATGTGAAAGTGAGACGACCACAGAGCAAGATGTCATTTAAAAATGTAAAAATAGTAACTAATGTTATTAATATGCTTTAACTGCAATGATCCCTTGTAATCTATAGCAAATTTATATTATTGTTTCAGGATCACTACAAACTACCAAAAGCTTTTAAGGGTTATGCGCTTATCATTAACATCATTCAGATAAATGGATACTCAGACAGAGATGGAGCCTCCCGCGATACTGTAAATATGAACCAACTGTTAACACAACTTGGCTATACGACAGTTATTCACCAAGGCTGGCTGGGAATTAGAGAAATTAAAGATAAAATCGAGAAATTTGAATTTCGGTTCAAACAAAGTTCTGAAAAAACTTCTTGCGTTGTTTTTGTCGGTAGTCATGGAACACGTGGAGCAATATTGAGTAGTGACGAAAAGCTGCTGGATATATACGATGACATTGTATACCAATTTGACTCCAATAGATGCCCACAGCTGAACGGAATGTCAAAGATATTTATGTTTCAAGCTTGTCAAGATTATAACGCATCGGCTGCGGTTTTAGCAACAAACAAAACGAAGAATGATGGCAATCAATTAAACTTCTCTTTGAATGACACGGTGGTGTGTTTGGCCACGAGTCCGCACTATTTTGCTTAAAGAGACGAAGACCTGGGCACATGGTATTGTTATTGTTTAGCGACTGTTTTTATGAAAAATGCATGAAAATGGATTTGCTGACTTTATTAAACGAGGTAAAAATGAACAGTTCTTAAATACGTTAAATTTAGTGCAAGTTTTCTCCATTCTTTAATTTTTGTGACTTTAAATAGACGCAATTAACCATGGAAAAACTGCAAGCTACAAACGAAGAAAACATGGGACAAATGCCTTCTTACACTCAGCATGGAATGAAAACTCTCTATTTTAATATGGCGTCTGATGAGGACAATAGCTTTTTACAAAGGTTACATGTGTGCATCTAAGACTTGTTACCTTGTACATCTTCATACATGTAAAACTGATATATGCATACACATATTAACTGCAGATTCCAATCAATGCTTTCCGGATTTACAAGTTTCTTTAAATAAAATGTCCGTTTTGCCAAAGCGTAGCATTAATCGTTTTAAAGTTATATAATTTGGACATAGTATAGAAAGAGTACTTCCAAAAGCAGTGGGATTACGAGATGCAACGTTAAATCAGTTTAACCTAGTACACATGTCGTTCCAAAATATACTTTGCACAGTAAACTTACATGAATTGATCAAAATCTTACTATGGACGGATAACCACAGTAGAATTTCTGCTCCTTTAAATGCAAAGGTACAATGAATGTCATTCAGTTTATAGTAGTGCAAGATTACAGCAGCAATATAATTTATATTTTTATGTGTTGTTAATACATCAGCTATAATTCATTTGCAGGAAATGTTATTCTTACAAAAAGATACAAGTTTGGCCTATCATCTTCTATATATCTCATTCACTCCTTTTCAATATACATGATAAAGTATGTAGCATATAGTATGCATGACTAATAAAGTATCTCATGAATTTGATTTTTGCAAACGGCAATGATGTTTTTATTTACGTTCGTATTTATTTATATTTATTTATATTTGTCAAACGTATCTCTGCACACTTCTGCTACCATTGAGTAAGCATTTATGAGTAGCAATACATCTACAAATAATGTAACGCACCACCACTGTTAGAAATTATACAAGTGTGTAAACATGGATAAGAAGTATAAATATCAATGAACCAAATTGTGCGAGAGTAGTTGTTTGATTATTACAGCACTTTTGACGGATGCTTTCCAGCAATATCTTTCGTTATTTATCACCACTGTCTTCAATATTCTTAATTTTTAAATATATTTATAGCTTGTTCTTTTTATTTTTAGAAGCGCACAGATGAAGTTGAACAATTAACATTAATATTTTTAAATTTACGTATATGTGCTGAAGCAGTTCTCAAGTTCGAAACATGAATGAATCAGAGAAGGCATTCATTAATTCGAACATTGTATCTCTAAATGAATTAATGTCTTGGAATCCAATGCTTACTGGATATCTAAAGCAGAGCAATGTTCTTAACACCCTGGAAATGGAGGACCTGGTAAGAAAAAACAGTTGCTGTTTTATACGTGTTAATTATACGGTAATATATTCACTTGATTCCGTACTTGAAGGAAAGCATATCATCTCTGCCAAAGAGAAAATCGGAACTTCTGAATATCCTCATGAAAAAAGTCAACGGTTATGAGCTACTTTTTAATGCTTTGAGACGAAGCAATCAAACCGGAGCTGTGGCGTTACTAGAGAAATATCAGGATCAAGTGTGTACTACATCAGGAGCTACCACCAACACTGCAAAGAGATGGTCCCTGAACTTTGGGGATGTTGATGTTAAGAATGTAGTGCTACAAAAGGTTCAACATAGCCTAATCTCAAAAATGCCAAGTGAAGATATCAATGCGCGCATTATTTTACAATTGGGAGGACTAAATG
>JAHZNE010007119.1:0-12182 GCA_027744055.1 Callyntrura sp. NNG-2020 | reverse complement strand
CAATGCTCAAAATAACTGTTCTGACCGCAGAATACTATGGTAAAATAATATCAGGTTCTTCGTTGTCGACAATTCATACGATAGAATAGTTTGCAACGCTTTTGATGGTGGACGGAATAACTATGTACTAGTAACCGCCGCCGGCAACATCCCCGCGATCTAATAACCATCCCTATTCCTAGTTTAAGCGGTAAACCAAAAGAAACAATTTTCAGCTTTAACTTTTATATAAATAAACATTACATGAAATTATCATGTATACATGTACGTTATTGCGGTGACGACACATTTTTAGAGTTATACTGTTGGATTGGTTTTAAATGGTTCATCAACTAATTATGCAAATGGCAAATATATAGTATGGGATAGTTTGAATATCATATAATTCCAGAGTTATATCATTTGAGTGGAACACATGCGATACATTCCTCAAATAAATACAGCACATATTGTTTGGTTCACTACTTTGGTATAAAAACTGCGTTTAAAGTGTGGTATAAGAATGTTGAAGCATTTAGTTAATTAAACTAAAAAATGCTTCCATTCTACAGCATTTTATTAAACATACCACGTATTTAGTTTGGTTTATATGGAAGGCTCCGTTCCCACATGCATCCATTTATTTATGTAGTTAAAAAACCAGTTCATTAATTAAATTTAACAATTTTTCGTTCCCTGGAATTTTTAAAAATTATTATAATATGCATTTAGTGTTGTAGGTATAGAGGGCTCCGCCAACCACACCTCAGGTTAAATATATAATTGAAGAACAACTATTAATAAAAAAACACAATGTTACATTTCCATGGATTTTTTAAATCATTATAAAACGAATTTAGTTTATGTTGATATTAGTGAACGATGGGCTTTCCAACGACATATTAGTCATAACTGTGTGATGAAAACTGTAGAAGGAGTTGCACGAACAAACCAATGGTGTTAAAATTACAAAATACATGTAATGTATATAGGAGAAACTTTGTTCCCCCATTGCTCCATAAAGTAGAACTGAAAAATTCAAAACGACATAGCATGCTCAACTTGGATGGGCCTTTCTAATGACACATCACTTTCATCCATGCGTTTCTTATTCCGGGCGGAATCCTACTCTCGGTCTTATAGTATTAACATATAGGTTCTTTTGAACCACTAACAACAAAGGAACTGTTCGACCAGAACACAATGGATGAGGAGCCGCTGTGTGTCGAAATTGATAACAGGTATTTGTTAACAAAATCAACCCCAATATTTGCTTCTGGAAGTGTAGAAAATGACACTATTCTAATATGGTGTATTTATATTTTTATAGGTCAGAGAATGAAGAGGAATCGTTCGTCTGAAAATATGTATTTCAAATTCTTACTACAAACATTTTTGCGTATTTTTCTAGTATTCGAGTTGACAACAGCGTTTTAAACGATTGAGAAGAATTTTATTTTAAAATATGTAGAATAAAACATTTTTTCTTGTGTTCGTTTACTCTGTATAATATAGTACTGTTTTTTCCATCTTACAATAACTACATTCTTTATTCACGAATGGTGGATGATGTATTTTTTAGTTAAATTAGTTATACGTTCATCCTACAATAAATACAGTAAGCATAATAATAATTAAAGAAACTACGCCGTTTAACCAAAGGAAAATAAGTTTGTCAGGAAACAATACAATATTAAAATATTGATTTAAAATGACAAATGTATAGCGTAGTAGCGGCTTGTAAATTGTAGTAATATGGTAGCCATGATTTAAGTGGTTAGGATTACGAAAAGGAAGACAACTAGTGTGTTGATATTTAAGAATACAGCAGAGTAATGGAAACAAGAATATATATCATCAAATGCGGAAATGTCTTTTCAATTTATATTTTTTTAAGATAATAACAAAATTTTGTTCCTCTCGTATGTGTATGATGTAAAACTGAATTACTTGAACAGGTTTTTAATTACTTTTGTAATTTTCCAGTTATCTTACTTGCTTCCTTATTTTCGTTCTACCAAAGTATTCAAAATGTTCATTTGTTGTTTCTAGCCGTTTTTAATTGGTTTGGTTGGAGACACAGTTCGCGCGTGGGAGCTACCAACAAGCATAGCAAAATCTTTCCGAAAGTAAAAAAATGCTAAGGGGGACCCTTTTGTCACTAATTATTTTGCGTGTTAAATCCCATAAGGACTTGAGAAAATATTGTCTGTGTATCAAAATGTGATATTTTCCCAGTATTTCCAAAACGATAGAGCGTTGTATCCTGTGGCTTGGCATGGAGTGTTAGGACAGGAGGAGCACAAAATATTAAAATATGAAGCCGATCCCGGACATACAGCCTTTGAATGTCCCTCATTAGTAGTACTAATTTAGTACCATAATCGGGTATCATCTGTGGAAAGGTACATCATTACCATAAAATGTTACACATATTTAAAGTTGTGAAATGAGAAGGCGAGGGACGTAGAACGAATGCAGTTACATTTTCCAAAACCGCAAATTGGAATAAAAAATCATGTTTTAACTAAGTTAATTTATCACTTCATATCACTGACCTCTTTTTACCTTTTCTGCATGATACATAAATATAATATTTTCTTTCCGGTTTTGCTTAAATTGAGGTAAATGGTTGCAATAAACAAATAAGTACAGAATAATGAATGACTCCTTGTTGTAACCATATATCGCAATAGAAAACAAACAAAATGACAATCCCTTTTATACTCGCATTGAGTAATATACCTGCCAATACGAATATTGTACAAATCAGCAGCAACAATTGTTTGCCAAGTCATTTTAAAGCTGCTAACCTAAATAAGGAACCTTGTTCCCATTACGGCATCAATTTGTCAGGTTTATATTGAGGTGATGGTAACGTGTTGTTCCACATCATAAAGTTTAAGAGCATCCGTGTGATACTTGTTTATAAAGCATGATAACCATAAACTACTCCATACACTATTATAAAAGCCAGAACTCCGACTCATCAGTAACTTTAACTAGGAACAAGCCCGAAATTTTATCATACTAAAACAAAGTTTTTAATATGATTCGTTATTGTTAACTTGGGAAGGTTAGATATTTGAAAAATGTTTGATCAAATCAAATCAATACTTTGAAATTTCAATTGGTCAACTGACTTTATTAGATGCGACGTTGTCAGTACAGTGTACCGATAGAAGACATAAAATAAAATGCCCTATTTTTAATGCCGAAAGATAGAATGCCCTACGATAATATGCCCTGTTAAAATGTTGAAAATGCCCTATTTTTAAATGCCCAATGATGGAATGCCCTATGAACAACTCTGTCCTAGCCACAATATAAATACAAAATGTACCACATATGAAGTCCATCGTCGTCGTGTTTTCATTTATTCTCACTACAGTTGTCTTATGACAAGCAGTGACTGAAACTGCTTGCAATCCGTTGTTGATGTGTTCGCAGTCACGGTTACTAGCAGCAAGCATCACTGACACCACATCACTTGACGTTACTACTTGTCATAAAACACGATGATGTGAACAACTCATAAGACTCATGGATTATCCTCACCATTGTGGCCTTCTGACAACACCCTTGCGGGGTTGACCCCGGAAAAACATTTTTAAACTTAGCCGAGGTATTTACCATACGTACTGATTGCCGGAAACCGCTTTCCAAAATTTGAAGTAGTTTTTGCTTAATCGTGTCCAAAAAACGCGACCGCACGCACGGTTGCACACTAAGGTATAGATCTAAATGTCCTTACTACAAGATAAATCCAAATAACGGCGAGAATTTTAATGTTAGGCATTTTTGAATAGGGCATTTTGTGCCGAAGGGCATTTTTAATTAGGGCATTTTGCATAGGGCATGGTATGACTTGGGCATTCTTGGTTTCGGTCTTCTATCGTACGACCGTCCGTACACCTATCCAGATATCCAGAAATAATTATAATTGATTGTCTGATAATAAATTAAGTTTATAGTTTATAGTAAGAGCATGCTTCATTCTCGTTGCATTATTACATCCAATATTTAACATCTCTAGTGGTATAGTACACGCAAGTCGTTATTTACGCACAGAGAATCTAGTACAACGATGATATAACACGTTAAGTATATAGATGACAGTAAATGGGTTGTTCCACTTGCGGATTCGATAAGAGTATTTACATTAAAATGTGGTTGCATTGTGCAAAATAAACATGCAAACATGTCAGGTTGAGCGCAAAAATGCTCTCATTTCATTACTGTCGCGTCAATGATCCACACTTCTATCAGCAGGTGTGTTGGATGGCTGAAACTAATATTGGTAACCACTACACCATAGCTACCGTACGTAAAGGAAATATCTAATTTGCTTGCTGGGATCATATATAAGTTAGAAACACCAACAAATTACACCGTTTCTTGGAGTAGATTTTGAAATTAATATTTTTTATTACTTCATATCTTACATTTTGTACATCAACAAGGTTGAATGGAAGTTCACCATAAATTCCCGGCAATTCAGCAGCAACACACGGTTAGCTTGCCTACATGAGTGCCGCACATATTTGTGAGGCATCCGGATGGGCCAATTAACTGTGCGGCTCATCCTCCGTGAATGTAACGTAACGTAGATTTAAACCCACTCCGCCAGAGACAAGGAAAATTATCGATGCAAGTCTTACAAAAACGATCGCATCCTATGAAACAGCCAGCATATTTCCGGCAGCATGATTAAGACAGAACATAAAGGTGACAGAAGAACTCAGTGTCACTTGTTTTAACTCAGAACCATACTAGTTCCCATATTTCCGTAGTGGGGAAAACAAGGCTGCCTTCTTAAATTAACGCTCAAGTGAAATAACAACACCGGAAGAGAACCGTATTCCATATTTAAAAAAACGTACTACATTGCGAGACATCTACGACAGCGTATATCACGGGTTTAATTGTAGTGGGATGCTACAGACCCAATGACGTTCTGCAACTACATAACAATAAAATTTATCCGTCTACCAGTAAAACTTGCACTATAATTAATTCCTACAAGCTACCAGATACTGTGACGCATTCAAAACAGCTCATCCCAAAACCAGATTCTGTGAAACTCTCCATTTTATGGTAACACAAATACAACAACAGATAACAAAAACTGTTATCTAATTTACTGTTTATATACCAATACCTAGCACTGGTACAGCCGTACCAATTACTTTCCGTTTGTCATTCACCCAAATACTTTGCCGCCGCTCCATCGTGAGTCTGTTTGGTTTTGATACTTCCATAAAGATACAAAATGGAGCCGCACAATATCACGTTATTTTTGCTTAGTTTCCTCTGTGCTACGTCTTCCATTGAAGGAGCAAATATATTGGTATACATCGGCGTGGGATCTTACAGTCACCGAATTCCTCTACAACCGCTGATGGAGGAACTGGTTGAAAAAGGACATAACGTCACCATCTTATCCCCCCATTTCCCGAAGGCGCCCAACCCAAAAATACACGAGCTGGTTCCCAAGAACTTGGTGAAGTGGAAGGACTCCTGGGAGAAGGGTGTAGATTTCGCGACGGTCCGGAAAAGTTTTTTGTTTCATCTGGGATTTTTCATCAGTCCCGTATTTGGCGCATCCGCTTGTGAAACGCTGTATCAAGATGAAGAATTCACTGCATGGTTTAAGGACCCTCGCACCAAAATTGATATGGTTATTGTGGATTCGTTATGCAACGAGTGTGCCTATGGCTTTGCGCACTATTTCAAAGCAAAACTCGTGGCGTTCAATACCGGGCAAGTATACCCCTGGGATCTGGAATCCCGGTATGGGCTACCAGACGAAACCTCCTCAATGCCGGACGTTTTGCTCCATTTGCCCGTTAAAATGAACTTTTTCCAGCGGGCCCTAAACGTTGTAATGCCGTTGGTATGGAAAGCGTACAAGGAGCTCTGGTACTTCCCCCGCCTGGAAGCCATCACAAAGGCAGGTCAGGAGTTATCTGAAGCTCCTAATTTCAAAGAGCTGGAAAATAACATAAGTCTCTACCTAGTGAACACTCACTGGGCGCCCGAACATTCCAGATCGCTCCCCCCAAATGTGATTCCTGTGGGAGGTATTACCTACGCTAGAGGACACCAGGCGAAGCCATTACCCAAACACATCACAGAATTTATTGAGAGAGGAAATGACGGCTTCATTTTTCTCAGTTTTGGGACCGTCGTAGAATTTACCTTGTTTGATCCCAAGGTCAGACAGGAGTTTGTAAATGTGCTGAGAAATTTTCCTACTATTCAGTTTATTTGGAAGTCGACGCATCCTTTGGAGGAGGATCTGCCCGGGAATGTGTTGGTGGAGAAGTGGCTACCTCAAATGGACGTTCTATGTAAGAGCTCTTGTTTTTTCTGCTTAATGTTTTCCACATATGATGTTCATAATTTTCTTTCGGTTTTATAGCGCATCCAAAAATAAGACTGTTTATAACGCATGGTGGCCTTGGAGGTGTGTATGAAGCCATATACGGTAAAGTACCGATGATATGTTTCCCAATTTTTGCGGAGCAGGAGTACAACGCTGACTTGATGGTGTATAAAGGTTACGCCATAAAGTTGGAGTTGACCACAGTAACGGAAGCTGTGCTTACTGCCGCAGTCGCCAAAATGTTAAATAATCCTAGGTAAAATAAGTCAATTCTGTCCAAAGGAAGTCATTCATTTGTATGTAGATAATGATTGGAGAACGTTTGATTTTTTATACCAGGTACAAGCAGCAGGTGGAGAAGCTATCTAGTTTGTTCACGGATCGACCAATGAATGCCTTAGATATGTCTATGTGGTGGCTGGAGTTTGTCTTGCGGCATGATGACATCAACTCATTTCTGAAGCCTATTAGCGCAAATCAATCCTGGTGGGTACGACGACAGCTGGACGTGTGGGCTTTCTTAACTGTGATTGTCCTGCTTATAGTGTATTGTACTGTGCTCGTATTCCGAGTTTTTCTAAAACTGGTGTTAAGGCGATGGAGGAAAAGACCACAACACAATATGAAAACGAAGTCAACAGCATTAAAAATGGAATAAACGTTTAATAAATAACTTGTTTTATATGTACGATGTAGACAAGTATAAAAGTAAGCATGGTTACTCATTTCAAAATTGTTGCATCTTTAATTTGACAGTTGGGTATTTTATTTTTGTTTCTTATTGCTTCACTTCCAATAAAATTGACAAAGAAAACTATTTTATCATTTCGTTAACTCCCGTTATAAAAATGTTTTCTTCTTGAGAAAGGTAAACACTACACAATATATAAGTGGTCTTGGAAAAGCAAGTAATGAAGTTGACATTGTAATGCAGAGGTTGCGCTCTAATTTTAGTTTAACCTTGAAAATTGATGAACATTTTATGATGTATATCTCATTTTTTCTAGTTCGTTGTTGTTCCATGAAGGTTCAAAGGTATAATGCTACGCATCATTCTGTGTGCAATGTTTTGTAGAATGATTGGTATTACGATTTGTGAGAATTTTCAAATTTAAAAGGTAACATCAAAGTGTTTCTGTATGCGGATTGTGGAAGCATACTATTACAGCTTTGTAGAAAATACCATGGAAACTCAAAGCTGGTGCAAAATTGTGGAATAATTCACTTATGATTAGTTAGGGGAACAAAATACATTCTTGTCATTCGACGTATGTGTCACTACATACAAATGGATTGGAATATTTCCTTTTTATTTGCATCTGCATCTACATAAAAATAGAAACACAGCGTGTACACTACATATTTAAGAACATATGCCTGCATTTATATGGTGAGAGTTGTTTGCATATTTCTTTGCATCAAATATACATAAACAAAATCAGCTACATGCATTTTTAGAATCTGCAATCGTAGAGTCTATCAGCATGCTCAGTAATCGGGTTTACTATAGCAAATTATTAAATTAATACGGGGTAAAAATCTATCGTCATTATGACCAAATAAAATAGGACAATTAGAGGCTCCAGGGATACTGAGGGAACTAAAACTATTTGTGATTTGTTTTGAAAATATAAGAACCACACAACTATGACTTTCAACAATAATTTATTCAAGGGTCTACCACAAATATGGAAGGAGTAGTTGATGATACAAACAGTTGTGATAATCAACACGACTTTGTGTTGATGTCTTATCATGTCGCGCTACACGTTGAAAAATGAAATCATTTAAATATTGCAAGATGCGTGAAAATGATTGTAAACCTAATCACACATCATCTTTTATCTATATTAATAATACTCACTTTGGGAGATATAAATATCTCATACACTGTAAGTGGTACAGGTACAAGTTATAACACGTTAGAAAGCCCGTGAGATGTAGATTAAGTAAGCTATTTGAAATTTTTGGAAATGTCCACCAGAGCGCCTTGAGGGATCGACATTTATGTAATGTATTTAAATACAAATTGACCCTATCGGCACAGTTCTTTCTGGCATCAACTCCTCCTACAGTTTTTGTCGTAGAACCTTGAGTAAGGTATCGCTGGAAAACCCTTGATTTGTAGATTTGCAATCAGATTTGTAATTTTGAATAAAATCAACAAAGGGTGTAGGGGGGCCGGAGTCCCTCCATAATGCAAAAAATAACAATATATCTGCTCCTCTTTGTATTTTTAAGGAGCACAAAAAAGAATATTGATTCTTAATAATAATTAAACGTATTGGGGGTGTGGGGGGCTTCGCTTCGCGGAACTTAAATTAAATCACGATACCTATATTTTCTAAATTTATAGTTTGCAGGAAGGTTTATTTGTATTTATTTTCATGCGTAGATAATTGAACTTACAATTTGCTGGTACATAGAATAGGTGACTATGCATTTGCTATGCACTATGCACCGGCATTTTGCCGGTGGCGGGTTACTAGTTTTTTATACTAGCGTAATATGCACATACTACACTGCCGTGGTATTGTCAAAACTGACCACAAAAATTGTAACGGCTAGTCCAAGAACCTATATAAAAATATATAGAATCGCATATATTACATATACCATGATAACATACCATTAGATGAATAATGCAAACCTGAGCAAAGAATCCATATGTGGTTTTGTACATTCCACTTGAAGATATTCCTACAGGATCACTGTTGAGTTCATTTAAAATGCGCTGCAACTCCCTATATCTCTGTTCCGATATGTTGACCAAGTGCTGTTTTACGGTAAGCCAGTTTCTGAAGCTATTCATCTAAAAAATCAAGACTTCATGAGTTCAAGGGAGTTAGATTATATGTATAATTGCTTATCCCGTGTTATCTTTCATTTAAAAATGGACGGTGGATGGAGCTTATTAAAAGAAAAAATATAATTGCTTTATTTGTGTAACAAGTTTGTGGAGCCTCACGTTTACAAAAACATCTGCGGAGAGAATGAAAGTCATTGCCGCCAAGACGAAGTATACAAATACTTCAATGGTCTTCATCCAAATGAATGAAGCGTTCCCTACGGTCCCATTCTCTACCGCGAAGATGACTCTAATCGTCGCCGAAAATATCCATACTAAATTTAGCACAGCCCAAGTGCTATTAAGCAAGTCGGATAGTGTCTTCAAGTGTTCGTATTGTTCAATGGCTTTCTCCACGTCCTTCCAGTCAAACGTTCGTAAATGTAGAGTGAGTTGAAATGTCTTGGCTGCAATCCACATCATCACCGGAAATATTCCATGAAAGAAAATATCTTGTGCGACGTATGTAAGATGCCAACAAGTATTGATCCAAGTTGAAAACAACGCAAGGAGAATATCGACCCAAGAATAATTTATCGTTGTTACGGTTTCTGTTGCGGGGCTGAGGAACAACCGATGTCTCATCAACGCTATTCTGTGCTGAAACGCTTTCGCCGGGGGTTCAAATTGCATTCCAGGCGACTCACAGAATACCAGGTGACTTATTAGAGCCAGCAGGCCAGCCCCGTAAACAAGGAGCTGGTACATATGCAATTTTCTACAAACTACATCAAATGCGGTTTTCTTATCTTCTCCAATACTGTACTTCAAGAGCGTGGCTAAGTTTGTTTGAAAATGGACACTCTGATTAAGTGCCTTGGTAATCCAACGGGAGCGTCTATGAGCCACCCAAATGAACGGAATCCATCGAATTATTTCAATGTAATTGTAGACTATCCGGAAATAACCTTTTGAAGTTTTCTTTTGAGACATGCTAAACTGTGTACTCATATCAACGATACTAAGACATGAGGTTACTAGTGCTGGTAACAACATTAGCAGTGAGCATAACACCTACAAGAGGAAAAATCGCTATTAAAAAGCAATTGTAGAAAATGTATTAAACTGGGTTACTCACCATGTGAAGCGTGCTTCTCGTAAGATTCCAGCAATTGGTAACTTCATCAAAGTATACATTAAACGGGAAAATTCCCATATAGTAGCCAATTCGAAAAAGAGCAGTAGACAAATAGAGCTTGGGAGGGGTTTCTCTGTTACGTTCGTCTCCCAGAGCATTAGTGCTAACCCAAATTTTAGTTGTTTGCAATGGCGTAATTTCCTTGAGCATTTGTTGGTTAGAAATTATAACAACTTCTTCCATTTTGAAAATATACGTAACGATTTAATTTGAATATTTGTTATTCACCAGAGATACGAATTGTTGATAACTTTGTTATTACGATAAGAGCAGTAACCTAACACTGTAGGGCAAATTTTCTCCAGTACTTTTTATGCACTTTTCGAACTGTAAATCGGGTCGCTACCTGTGGTTTCTTGTTTTAATAATAACTAGACTTTACAACATTACCTGGAACGTTGCTAACACTAAATATTTCTACAGTCCATGCAACACCTTCGTTGATATAGGTTATTTGTACCACATTATTGAAATACCACTCGATTTTTAATTAAGAAAAAATCTGTACCTACTGTTCGCTAAATCCAGTTACGATGCCTTGGATCAATTTATGATGGTAGTCAACATGAAATGCACGATATATGTATGTATGTTTGGCATTTTCTATTAAACATTTTTGATGTTACGTGTGCAAATGATACCATCAATGTTTTTGTTCTTTTACGTGTCCGGAGCGGGGTACCACAAAAAAAGTACCATATACAAAAGGTACAACAAGGAGAAGTACCAAATTTAAAGTACCACAAATACTAAAATTACCATAGCCATAAATTACCACAAATATTGTTATGCTCACCGATCCATATCACCTTAGCTACAAAATGGATTTTGAAAGCTAATAGATTTGGTTGACTAACTTACTTAAAAGCAGGTTCTTAATGTAATTTTTCTACGACCTCGGGGAAACGGGTAAGGTAAAAAATTAACTTCATCCAAATACGCCTGATGCATACCTTACATTCAACTGTAACGAGGTCTAGTACGGTACGAATTAGATGACCCTTGTGATCTCACTAGATAATTAAAGGTAAAAGCTTAAGTAAATATATATTTATGCTCGTTTCTAATTTCGTTTTCAAAGTAGAATTCAATCACCAAGTTACTTTGGTGAATTTTTCTACGTTGAAACCATGAACTAATCTGGTTCAATAGTTATAAAGTCTAAAATATAAAACAATATGTTACTCATTGCTTCCACGTCCTACGAAATAGTAAAATGTAACGCTGTGGTGCTTCGACTCAAGCATTTACGAGTTAAATCCTATTTAACATAATATTTTCCATTATATAATGCTTCATACGAAACTAAGAAACGAGAGTTCTGCCAAACAACCTTCATTATCAGCGAATTCAACATCATTAAAAATATCATAAGAGTAGCATCCAGTGTATCTGTATTAGAAAGACCCAAATAAAAACATTCACATATGGTACGATGGTACCTTTCTTACGAATGGAAACAAGTTTTTGAAAAGTTGAGACCATACGGCATACGTCAATAAAAATTTATAACCATAAGTGCTAAACTGCTGGTATTTTTTTGTTTTTTTTTCTAAATTCTAATAATTGCAAAGTCGTATTTATTATAATTGCGAATAACAGTCAGTCAGAATATTCAGGAGTAAAAATTTTGTGGTACAAAAATGACGTGGTACTTTTTTCGTTGTGGTACTTTACAGTGTGGTAATATGTGTTTGGTAAAATGTGTCCATGGTACTTTTTGCCGTGGTATATCTCTCAGTAAACCGTTCTTTTATGGTCATCACTGGTAATACATTTGATATGTACTTACTACCAAAAAGTGTTCACTACAATCAACAATATTGGAT
>JAHZNE010007118.1:0-12533 GCA_027744055.1 Callyntrura sp. NNG-2020 | reverse complement strand
TAAAAGCAATAACTTCTGTTATGTACTGAAGTACACAGAAGTTAATAATTGTTACATGTGCACGTATGATGTTACACGTGTGCATGAAACATCAAAGCTCGGCCACCATACCACATTCTGTACAACACTGTATGGAAAAGATGGCACATGAAAAGTAACGATTTCTAAATCCATCGATTTTGTGATGAAAAGTCCAACTATGGGACATGCAAATTCATGTAATTTCATCGCAAATAATTATTGGACAAAATTATGAATGCTGATTTTATAATTTATCAAGAATTCACAAATTGTGAATACGGATCATGACGGATACCGTGCTGGCCACCATGTACAGGCCAACCCACCCAATAATTTTTATAGTTAAAAAAGTCAAATTACAAAAAAATAATATATTTGGGTGCTACTCCTGCTCTAATACATAAAATCTTATCAGGGTTCAGGGGCGTTTTTTAAATAGCACAAACAGTAAATTCAGTTTTAGTGTACTCTGTTTGATGAATATTATTGTTGGAAACAAATAAAATTATTGTAGCAAAGGAAATTTTGTAACTTATACGGTAGCAGTCTTTACCACTCTAAATGTCAATAATTTTGAACTTTTGTCGTTGCAATGTAATTCGGCATCCGTTTTTGTAATGGTTTCATGTCATTGTAACAGAAATACAAATTTTGTTTTAGTAGTTCAATCCATCACATTCACACTCCTCTGTAGAAAGTAACAGATATTCGTCAACTTTCTTGGCATATGACCGACATTTTCTGTCTGACTGTAATATTTTAATGCCAACAGATCCTCAACAACGTTGTATATAATTTACAATGCAAAATTTGTAATTTGGGGATTCACATCCTGCGACAATGTCAATGCATGCATGACACCAATCACCTGCATACCACCCTAACCGTTTTGTCGCAATTTCAATAAATGCATAAATTCATTAGAGCAAAATGTTCTACACACCCTAGTACGCAAAATTTGTAATTTTTAAATATCTACATGGTCGACTTTTAATAAAAATTTGAGAAATTTTGGAATCTTTACTTTTCATTTGTTACTTTTGTAACAGTATCAAAATAAGTGAAAGAGAGAAGCTTAAGCACGGACATTACTAAAATGTCTTGTTAATTTGCAACGGTATTTGATCAAAACTGTTTCAATAAGGATATATATCAATAATTGAAATATCGGGTAAAACCATAATATGGAAGTTTATTTACTTACATCTGTTTACAAAATTACAACAGCATAGATAAATGCATCAACAAATGGAGTCGTTGTTGGTACTAGTGAAGGGAAGAGTCCTATTATTATTATTATTTTTATTACGTCTTTATTGCAGATCATGTGATATACAGCAGATCCATATGAGATAGTTAAAAATAAATAAATAAAATTTTTTAAAAAATGAGTCAAACTGGGTAGGAGTCCATTAAATAAACTATTTACACATGATAAAAAACAATAAAAAAAACAAGTATTCTAAAGTTGATAGGAAGTTGACATTATAACAAATCAGTAAAGTCAGGGAACAAATTTGTATGAAGACTCGCCTGGTTGTCCTTATCTTCATATATGAAACAAAAAAATAAAAGCAGTTCCGCAGTGCGGAATCCGCACCAATGGAGAACTATACCATTGTAAAAAGTCAGAAGCAGTGTCAAGAAGGTGCGTGCACACTCTCTGTCAAAAACTTATGTTGTAAAAAATCATGTACTTATGAACGTGCTATTCCGACATGACGTCTTTAAATTCGTCTGTTCAAGTGCGTTTCTAATCTTCAACGTAGGGTCTCTAAATGCTAACAAAAGCTTTATCCCAGGTCCACATGATTTCATAGTAATAATCCATGAGATCTTTCGACCTTACAGGAAAATTTGACACCAATTGGGACAAAAATAAAAAAGCGTTGAAAAACTATTCACTATCAATTGGTATCGGTTAATTTTAAATAAAAGGTAATGCAGAACAATATCAACGACCTACCGCGTAAATATCAACACTCGCCTTAGCTCCATCTTGTCGTGCCCAACTCTGACAATAAAAATGATTTCTGGGCATGCTTTACAAATCTTCCCGTGAGTCTTGTACAAAGTTTTACAGAAATTAATTAATATGCATTTCTCGTAGCATTTTGAACGTAGTATTTGATGGCATATCATATTGCTTCCCATCAGTGATTTTTTGTGGTGTAAACTCGTGTCCAACTTTGTTGCCCAATTTCTCACGAAAGCTTTATCTTATACGCATCTGTCAGTAATGATTCCGTAGTCAATTTAATTTTAGATATAACCGATGACGAACCTCTAAATTACTAAAACGTTTTATATTATCAACACTCGTCCTAATATACACTCTGCGTGTTCCGAATTTTAATATCTTTGTCCCATTGTGTATTCTGTATATGTATCACTCAATGATGCCTATATCGTTGGGATTTAAGTAATGTTTGGTATACATAGTTTATTCAAAAATCAGTGTGAACTGATATATCCTTGACGAGTGTAGGAAACAAAAGAGCATTGTTTTGTCAAGGTGAAAACTCATACAAAACCTTGGGGTGTGACCTTGAGCATCTCTCAACTTTCACAAGAATATCAGTTGTGGCATCATTTCGTGTTTTAGCTTGAAGTGTTTAACATCTAGAATACATTGCTTTTTTCGTTCAATTATACTTCAGTGATAATGGACCGTAGGACAATTGCCACTTTCTTAGCAAGTTTGATTGTAGTAGCATTACTATCTATAAATTCAAAAACGACAATCAAGAGACGGGATGCATCGTCCAGTAAAATAAATACTAATTCCAGTTAACTTTAATAGCAGGACCGGTCTTACTCTAAATTCTCCATTTTCCAGGGACGGGCACCCAAAAGATGGGAATAGACGAGTGGGGCAAATTTACCAGACAAATGGTCCCAAAGTTACGTCTGGCGTTGTACTTTTTCGGTATTGTAGTTTACTTGAGCAGTTGTACTTGCAGTACCGGTTTTTTATTGCATTTACAATTTATTTGTCCTTTTATTTGCAGAAAAAGAGGCGAATGGTAGCTGGTGGCATCTGGCTCTATTTGCACCCTATAAGCCTTGATGACATAATTCAAACAGATCGTTTTTTGAATTACAACTTGTTTAATTAATAGTCTAACTACATATGCAGAAGCGTAAAATAAATTTGATGTACTCTTCTGAACTTTTTTGTGTTTGAAAGTCTCAAGTTATTGCATTTAATTTTTAAACGAAGTTTCGTATATTTGAATGTGCCTTATAACTTTAAACAAACAAGGAATTTTACCTGGGCAAATCTTATTTGAGTAGACCCAATAAATACTTTTCCAGCGAATAAAATTATTTTTCCAGAAAGTATCGCTTATCATCTGGAAAAATTAATATCCTTACTCAGCCAGAGATTAAATACAGAATTCAATGTTAAATCTGAAAATTCAAAGATAAGGCCGTCAATAAGCGTTTCCTTATATCCTACTTGATTCTTGTGTATAGAACGTGTCAATTAATTAAATCCAGGCGAAAATTCAAATTGTATTACAATATAAACTATGGAACACTGACTGTTATACTAAATGAAGCTTTAAATCGTAGTCACAAAACAGAGTTTATTGGACTTTCCAGGTCATGAACTACATGAAATGATTCATTTATGAAAGACTTCTTGATATTTTGAAATGACGCAAGGTGTTGAAATGGGTGCGTAGTATGGCTTAGTAAAGAAAACGCAAAAGCTATTGGTGCTATGAACAAAGTTATAAAATGTATTGTCTCGTTCGTTTGGAACACATTCAAATTTGAATGGGTGTCATCCAACGACAGAACCACATCCCGACGGCTTTTTTATAATCTCTTAGTTGCAGGGGATTATGACTTATGTATGACAATAACCGACCAAAAGTACCTAAAGGTACCTATTAATATTTTCGTCCTCTGCTTATGTGTAAATTCGAAGTATACAAATAAATATACACTTTACTGCTGTTAAAGGTATGGTTGTAAGGGAAATGTACGCTACTGCTGCTATTACTATTAAGGACACAAATTATACATAAGTCTAACAAAACTGTTGCAATTAACAGAAAGCTATGGATTTTGACAGTGCCGAATATAAAAAACAACATTTGTACTTAAATACATAGAATTGCCCTGTTTACATGATTTTTCATCATTTTACAAAGTAGCCTCCCTACGGCACAGACATTAACAGTTGGTACTTAATCAAAATTTCATTTCTTTCATTTCCGCATTTCTTAAGCAGCCACAACTCAGAAAGGAAATTGCATTATCTGGAGAATGGAAATTGACATTAGGTCGGAGCGAAAATTTTGTACTTGCAGATGATGGGATAGAAAATAAGATTTTGGTAATATACGTCATAACTAACTTTTAATGTAGGAATTTGCGGATTTTTTTAATATTTACTATGCGTCATTTTCTATAATAGGTATTTGGAACAGAAAGTAACTCACGAATAATTTGTTTGGCTGACTATGTTGTCCCTGATGGAACATTTTCTATCCAATCAAAATTGTTTACACGATTATACGTATTTCATGCTCCATACCTGGGAAAAGTGCTACCATGTTTATTTACTTACTCCCTGATAAGTCTTACGGCACTTACTGCAGACTATTACAATTAATTATAAAAGCAGCAACCACAATAGGTCGCGAATTTAATCCAAAGAAAATTCATATAGATTTTGAAATGGCAATGATAAAAGCCATAAAGAGTAGTTTTTTAAACGTTTCTGTAGAAGGCTGCTTTTTTCATTATGTATGTATCTGGGGAAAGGTACAAGAGCTAGAAATTGCGTCAGCCTATAAACAAAATATACACTTAAATCGCTGGATACGACGCTTTTTGACGTTGCCTTTGTTACCACTATCTGATATAGATAACGGGTTTCTTGCAGTACAAGATAGTTCTCCAGTGACACCCAGTGAAACAATTAGTGTTGAACAGGTTGAGAAATTCCATGATTATATGGTGGACACATGGGTCCACGATAACGATGCAAAATTTAGTAGAGAAATATGGAACCAGTATGATAATCACGGACCACGTACAACCAATAATGCAGAAGGCTTTCATAATAAGCTAAATAGTTCAGCAAAAGGAAGAATGTCATTTTATCAATTTGTACGTTTTTACAAGGGCTTCAGGTTGATGTTGATGCTACTAAGTTTGACTTAATATCGGAGAGTCCAACACGATCATTACATAAAACTGCAGCTGTGAATAAAAGTTTAGCAATTGCAAAACAGAACTATGCTAACGCAAATGTTAACATTTTCGACTATTTGAACTCAGTTAGCATGGTACTAAAGCTAGATTAAAGAATTTTATTTAGTTGACTGACAAAACCTGTAGTTGTTCACAAAAATATATACTCATTGTTACCTCAAAATATTGATTGACTGTGTTATAGATTTCCATTTAAAGTAAAACCAAAGAATAAAGTTGTACATAAAATGTATATATTTTACGGGGTAATCATTAACATACAGGCACACAAATACAGCAGAGTGGTCGGGATTTGGTACATACGCATATTCACCCTTTCCTATTATTTTTAATCCTATTGTTAACAAAAGGATTATAAACTAGTCGACATTTGTCACAGTCGCATTTTGACGCAGGGCCGAAAATTTGACCCTATTACAAATGATGTGTATTTTACTTCAATTGTTGTTTTGTATTTATAATATTTACATGAGATCACAAGTAAATTACTTCGACTGTTACCTCCGGAATGGCTTGATGTGGGTTTCACAATAAGCAGTTTTTTGCGCTTAATGAAGTCGTACCAACATCTCCGTTGAATGGGGCCATCGGTGGGCACCCAAGAGTTTTCAATATGATAGGTGCAAAACCACTTAACAGAAAATGCATTTAAGAAATCTATTTCCTTTACTATTTGGGTAATCATTCATACATATGAACATTCGATTTTGCACATTTCTGTATATTATTCCAACTTTTTAGGTCAAATTACTAAAAATTTAGAGTTTTGGGTGCTACTTCTGCCGCAATACATAAAATCTTACCAGCTTTCTATAACGTTTTTTAAATAACACAAACTGTAAATTCTGTTATAATGTACTGGGTTTGATGCATAATATTGTTAGAAACTAATAAAATTTAAATGGAGGAGCCACATGTGCAGGGAAGGACCCAACATATTTCAACACTATATTTGGCTCCCGTACACCTTTACAATGACTATAAATTATGAGAGTCAACATAACCCTCGACCAATCTGATGTTCCAAACCCGTGTAATATAAGCTTGTTGGAATAGTATGGGTTACGTTAAAATTGACTGAAACATTTTTTTGTCCCTTGTGCACCAATTTTGGCAACATTATTCAAATCAACACATTTATTGTACAACGGAAATTTCGTAACTCATACTGGAGCAGTCTCCACCACTCTCATTGTTAATTTTTTTGTAACTTTTGTTGCCACAATGCAATTCAGCATCTTATTTTGTAATGATGTCATGTCATTGTGACAGAAATACTTATTTTGTTTTAGTGTTACGGTCCAACACTTTCACACTCCTGTGTAGGAAGTAAAAGGGATTCGTCACCTTTCTTGGCGTATCCGTCTGACTGTAATATTTTATTGCAAAAAGGCCCTCACAAACATTTTCTACAATTAACAATACAAAATCTGAAATGTGGTGAAGTCACACCCTGTGACCATATCAAAGCATGCATAACACCAGCGACCTGCATAAAACCCTGGGCGTATTGGCGCAATTTCAATAAATGCAAAACATCATTGAAGCAAAATGTTCCAAGAACCCTAGCATGCAGAATTTGTAATTTTTAAATTTACATGGTCCACTTTTATGAGAACTCCCAAGGATTTTGAAATCTTTACTTTTCATGTTCCACCGTTTTCATGTAGTGTTGTACAGAATGCAGTTTGGTGGACGAACGTCGATGTTTCATGCCGGGGTTTTTCATTAAAATGAAGTTGAAGGAACACAATCATTATTGTACTATTATAATTTGAATGAAATCTATTTGTCTTCGTACCGTGGACAGTTCAAGTTCCTGAACACAATTCTTTACATATTTTATTCCATGACTGTATACATATAATGATCAACAATTATAACATAACTTGTCAATTTATTAATTTGCATTAAAATTTACGCAAATTAAAGACAGTGGGCTGGTCCCGTGCATGAAAAATCCCTGAACCCTCGGGTACATATATCAAATGAGACGCGGAGAAAATATTCTACAGCAACCACGTAGGGCTTGGATTGGAAGACTGAAAATTATTGCCTGCGATCAAAAATTAAACCTTGAACATTTTAAATGTATTTTTATTCCTAAAATTATCATAAAATTAAAATTTTATGGCTGAAAACTTTCAAAATTATGCTGGAAGGTTAAAATATGAGGTTTGTATTTCATAATTAAATTTTAACAAAAATGCTGAAGAGGCATAACCCGAATTACCGTGGTGGGTGTGAGAGACCTCCGGCAGCATCAGTATTTGTCAATGTTAGGAAACAGTTGTTCCAGAACCTAAACAATATTTTGTAGTGCTCAATTATTAGCTTCTGTGCATTTTAATGCATAATAGAAGTTGTTGGTTTAAACATGGTGTCTGTCTGTCTGTGTGTGTGTAAACACGAATATCTTCGAAACTACATAGAATTTCGAAATTTTGTTTTCACCAATCGACAGAACAAGTCTTCAGAACTCTTAGTAAATATCGGCTCTAAGGGTCATCCCCCTAGGGGGTAACGGCAGGGGTAAATATTTTATAACATGTTCAATTGGGCTGAAATTTGGTATATGTACCATATACATAACAAAAATGGTCTGCAAAGTTTGACAGCAATTGGTTGACTCGTATGACCTCCAGAGGTCACCAAAGGTGAAAACACTGCTATCAACACTGCTGCCACACGTTAACTCCAATTGAGATGGAATTTTCGACCGATGGCTCGCATTGATAATGACTTTCATAAAAACTGACATAAATGGTCAAATGAAGCCCCCTTTGCGTCAGAAGCAGCATTTTCATAACAACTTCGATCAAGATCATTCAAAAACACCTTTAACGTTTTGCCAAATTTGACACCAATTTATTGACTTGTGATCTACAGAGGTCAGCAAAGGTCAAATACTGTTTTTATCACTGCTGCTACACGTTAACTCCGATGGAGACGGGTTTTTTGACAAAAGACTCGTCAGACTTGAACAGATGGGGCAGGTGACATCCAGGGTGGGTAGGTTGGGTCAGGTGACATTGTGGATAAGAAGATGGAGTCACGTGATATCAAGGAAGGGCAGGTTGGGTTTGGGAAATGCACAGAAGTTTTTTATATCATGTCGTTACATGTCTTGTTACATTATTCTTGCAATTTCGGTTTCAGGGTTACCAATTTATTATCTTCGAGTGGTGATATGGTAGTGCCTGGTACCAGGGCAAGTGTTTGTTGTACACTAATGCGGTAATCTCCGTTCTTCCAAGTAAACAATGTTTGAGGTCATTCAAGTCAATCAAAATAATCTATAGAGGACGACCAATATACCAATTATTTTGGTAAAAGTTATGGGTTGGATTTTGGGAAACGATTGTTCCATTGCTTCTAAGTTTGTATGTAACGTTACGGCAATAGTCTATAAGTACACATTTATGAGTATTTATAAGGAAATTTTTATATTTCTGAAAAATACTCATCAACATACTTCAAGATATTTTAAAGTCAAGTATAATACTGACAAGTTTATAAGGGTATTATACAAACGAAAAATATATATTATGTACTTTTGTCTTGAGGGGCGGTATAAAGGTGTCGACGCAAAGACAATCGTGCAGTGACATTCTGCAACTGTACTGTAATAACCTATCTCCCAATTTATTGCGGAGTCATTCGTAGCAGTAATACACAAATTTTATATACCTCAAGTAAACAAGATGGACGTACTACGAAAAAAAAACATTTACGCCGTCGTCGCATAATTATCAGCATAATTTGGAATGTTTTCAGTAATAAAATTTTACTTTCATATGAATTTTAGAAAAACAATAATTTATTTAAATTATAATTTTTGATCGCAGCAATTATTTTCAGTCTGTAAATCCATGCCCAACGTGCTACCTAAAGGATATTTTCTTCGCGTCTTATCTGATATATGTACCCGAGGGTTCAATGATTTTTCATGCACAGGACCAGCCCACTGTCTTTAATTTGCGTTAAATTTTATACAAATTAAAAAAAATGAGACTAGTGATGTTATAATTGTTGATCACACTTTATGCATATTTACATTCTTCGGTCAATGCGTTTGCTCGTGATCTCATTAATGTCTCGTAAAGGTTAAGAAATGTTTTAACGCCTCTTCTTACAAATCATATCGAATTAGTAAAACATTTATCTCTACAAATGTATACTTCCTGGAAGGGTTGCACAAACTTGAGTTTAATGTAGTCAATCTTTACAGCAGACGACGGTAAAATTATTCAAATTTGACATGTTGAATTCTTCGTACTGGAAATAAAGTCAAAGACTTTAAATGGCTAGTGAAAACAGGGAAAAGATCAGGGGTAAGTAATATTGAAAAAGAGGAACATCTAATCCTACTCCAGTAACTGGCACTCCAAAGCTTTTACTCGGTTGGGTAGGATGATGTAAATCGAAGTGTTTGTGATTTCATGCATGTTGATTAAAATTGGATTCGTATTATAACCTTGGGTGATGAAAAAGCTATAAAATTTATACCTAAACTCAATTCAATTTGTTATCCACTCAGAGAGAGAGAGAGAGAGAGAGATTCAGCGAGTGAGACAGAGAGTAGATGGGTACTAAATATGCCGAAATTATATGTCTATGTTGTGGTTAAATTTTGGGGAAAATGACAGTCAACTCGTATTCCCTCCCTTGTAGATCCCAGGGGTAGTTATGGCAAGAAGAGATGCACGACACAGTGTAAGGCTGAAAGAAACGACGTTTTTAACATGTTGATAAATCACTGTAAAACATGGTAAAATTAACATTTATTTCGGGAAGAGTACACATTTTCTTGAAAAGGAAACCGCAAGCAGGAATGAATTTCAAGTGTTCTCATATTTTATCTAAGACATCTTCGTAAATAACCAATGCTGCATTAACCTTAAAAATCTAATAATTGAAGAAACTCTTCGCTGCGGCATGTAAAAATAAATTTCCAAGTCACTTTTCCGTTTTGACAAAGAAGGGAAAGTGGCTGGCGTCCTCCAAGAGACAGTCAAGTTGGGGCTCCCGGAGGTGATCCTTTCTGTCGATCTTTAAAACGACCTCGTTTGGATCGTACAACGGCAAGACAGAAATTTGCTGGAGGTGCGCCAATTTTTGCCAGAAAGGAGTGAGTATCGCTCTCAACGCTGCCTCGTCCACCTCCCTGATGGACCTCATGCGAGCGTGGGAATGACGCTCCAGAATCTTGCCGGCGCTTTGGATATTCGTAGAAGTGATGTCACTCCAATAGATAAAAACCAATTCGGAGACATTCGGCATGAACGTCGCAAATTTGTTGGCAAGGCACTCCCCGCTTGCAAAAAGCAGCACTGAGGCTGGAAAGTGGACAATCTTGAGCGCCGCACAGGATATCTGGAAGACGCGGGAAATCCCGGGGTGGCAGCAAAACACGAGGGCAAGCACACCCCCCATTTTCATATGAAGCTCCTCCAAGAGTTCACTCACGTTTGCCATCAAGTTCCACAGAGGGGCGAACTCGGCGTCTACCAGGGTCAAATAGAAAGCAAAGTCGTCCTCCCACTGCAAAGACAACCGCTTCACACGGCGCACCTCCATTCTGGAAAACACGGAAGATAAGACATCGACGGCGTCCATGACCCGCAACCCCGCCAATTTCAACTCCTCCACTTGGGAGAAGCTGCTCGGATTGTAGTCATGAACAGTTTGGAAGAAGCCAAAGGACGGCACAGAGGGATATGATATCTCAAGCTTTCTTATTTGGCTCGCGTACTTCATCAAAACAGGCTCAATCCAGCTAGCCTCGCAACAAACAAACTTGAGGGATCTTAGCGTTCCAATTTCAGGTAAATGTGAATGTTGCCGTGTACGGCAGCAATGCTCAATCGCAAACTCCTCCAGGGAGAGACCCTCCAAAACGTAGGCCTCCTCCAGCAGCTTTCCCAACGCCACCAGAGACAACTCTTGATAGTGTGGGAAGCCAGGTAGCTGCAGCGTCAGCGTTTTTAGTTTGCTCCCAAATAGCGACAGGAGGTGGGACACCTCCGGGAAGACGGAATCCATGTTCCAATACTTCAAGCAGAGAGACGTTACCCTCATAGGGGGCCGACCTTCTTCATTGCTTTCGTACATTTCATACTCCTTCAGAAAACTGGTGTATTTCCGCGGATCTTGAAGAATTATTTGTCCTCTGGTAGCCACCATCGTGTTTATGAAGAAAGGTGTCCATTTTAACAGTGGGTCGGGCACATTTTCCAGCGGCAACTCGTCCACCTGGTCCAACCAAGAAGTGGAAACGCTTCGCATTGCCAGTTGCGAGGGTCCATTTAATATCTTCCCAACCGCCTGCATAAGCTACACCACAATCATAAATCAAATCAAAAATCATAAATTTGCTTTTTTTGAACATACGTCCAGGGTTCGATATTTTGCAATTTTAATTTTTTACAGTATTTACAATAACAAATACTGTGTTTGGTATTTATTATTCAAATAATTTGGCAAAAATACATGTTTAATATTTAATATTTAAATATTAATTTAAAAATGCAATTACCATAAAAAATTATAATACTTTAAATTATGCTTAATTTCATACATATACAACTGTTTTTCTGCATAACAGCAACGACAAAGCAAAGGAAAATTAACCTTATACATGGTAGGTGCGAGAGCAATTCAACAAAGCTGTAGTTAACAAGTTAACAGCAGTAGCGTTTATCTTTTAAGAGAAATTATAGAGACCGCAAATGAAGAAACTAAACATTATAAGGACACTATCACAAGTTACCTACTCTATATTAGGAGTAGGAATCATATTAATTGTGATTAATTTGCTTTATAAATGCGCGCCAGAATATCAATGTTTACTTTACCAGAATGTTTAAATGCTGTTTAGTGTATAAATACTGGTTGAAAATGAAATATTTAGTATTTATTATTTAGATGCTTTTTTAAACGGATTATTTAGTATTTTATATTCATATACAATTTTTGAAAAAGAAGTATTTAGTGTTTAATATAACTTTGAAATATAGAACCCTGCGTCTGTCCCGTTACCGCTTTGCTCTTTTTTTTGATTATGTTGCCGTGACCGAGCGTTGCATCGCCCGATGAAACACTTAAGCCTTTAATAAGGGTCACTTTAAAAAGGTACTTTTTAGGTATTGCATTCGCCGAGAACGAGATATATTTTTCAAGATACTTGCAATACTGCATGCATGCCCTAAATGCAATACTTCCCAATTCACATGGTTGCCTTCTGCAGAATAATGTTACACTTGGTTATTCAAACC
>JAHZNE010007117.1:0-14929 GCA_027744055.1 Callyntrura sp. NNG-2020 | reverse complement strand
GACTTCAGCTGCTGACATAAAGTGAGCGTCATCTTGTCTGTGAGGTTATAGTGGTTATGCCATGTCGTCCGGCCGTGTGTCTGTGTGTTCAGTACGAAATGTTCCTATTTTATCCACCTTTTTTCGTTACTACTACTGGTAAACCCAGGGGAGCAACGGCAAAGGAAGGAAGTGACCAAGAACAGCAGATGCGGCCTGTCCCAAAAGAAAATATTCCGAAGTGTCTGTTTTTTTTGAAAAACAAGAACAAGCTTGTTTGTTTGCTGGCCTTTTGCATTAAAGTGGAATCCTTTCCTCAAAAACGCCGTATTGGTATTTATCTTGCCATCAAACGCACCAAACGCACTTCGTTGTACCGCTATCATCGTCCCATTTTCTGCTTTTTTGGCGGCTTGACTACGATCCCTTACTCGAGTTTTTTCTCGCCTAACGTCGTTATTATTGGTGTCATGCTCCTCTCCTTGTTCACGTTCTGTGTTGTTGAATGAGTGCCGCATTGAAGAAAGATCCCCTTTCCTAACGAATGAGGAGAGCAACAAAAAGAGATAAAACAAACACAACCGTTGCGTTGTTGTACAATGATTACCACAATAATAATTACATTTTTTTACAATTGTCTACATCGAGCGTGGTACGAGGTAATATGTCAGGTATTATTACTGATTGCTGACACGGCTGCTGTTTGTGTTGCTCTCACATTGCATTGCGGAAGAGAAGAAGCCCATAAGAAAGAAACCAGCCCGTTTGAAATGTCAATTTCCAATTGAACTTTGCAGCCACCTTTCGTGTCTTTCAAATTGGTCATGGTACTCGTATTACAACAACTACTACTACGGCGAGTACAACAGAACTTGAGGATTCTTTATTTAAGGAGGCACGTCGTGTTTGTTTTCACGTAACCCGACATAATCGCTGTTTTCAGAGGCGAGGTCGATATGACGACGACGATGAAAATGCTGATGAGCTTTGAACTCTCTCGGGGTTTTAACCTTTTTGTGCATTAGTTTGCATAATAATTACCCCCACCACCACTCCTGCTACAGTACCGAGAATCACATAGCAGCAGTATATATGGATTTGTTTTTTGTTGTCGACGTGACGTGAGCGTCATAAACCAAGTGTCGTTCTCTGGCAGAGTCAGTACTTCGTGGTAGCGCTGCGATTGTCAGAATGCTTCCAACAAGTTCAAGTTCAATGTCAGTGGTGATAAAATGTGAGGTAGGACAGGAGGAGAAGTAGGATGCACCGTTCTTTATTACGGTTGCATTCGCCACATATGCATTTTTTCACAATCGTCGATAGTTATTACCCTTATTTTTATGAGGGTTTTCTCAGTCTTTCTCGCGGTATGCCTGTTTGCATTTCTGTATTCCTCCTTTTGTGGGGCAGCCAAGGAATGTTCGTGCGTAAGCGAAAGAAGGCGGAGGAACAAAGCGGGAAGAAATCAAAGGGCATTGACATTTTTGCCAGTTTTCCGAACAGTTACACATCGTCATTGTTAGGCTAACTGGGCAGTTTTGTAGTTAGTGGAACAAGCTGTAAAAAAGAAATAAATAAATAATTAACAAGTGTCAGACCGTTTTTATTGACTGTTGTGCAATACTTTCTCACTAGCAGCGTTTTTTACCACTCAGGTCTTCGTGGATTATTTTTGCGGATGCTGTTGACGTTAAGTACGCACAATAGAATTTTTACTACGGGTTTGTGCTCACCGTTGACCATGTTCTAAGACAAGTCATTAAAATCGTTTTTTATTTCTTTTTTTCTCTCTCTCCCTCTCTGACTTGAAGATAACGGTCTTTAAAAGAACCTACATAAGATACAACAGCAATAGAAAATCAGTTTAGCGCTGGCTGCAAAGGGGGCAAAACAAAAAGGTGTCAATACAATTTTTAGTTACTCGAGGGAGGATGACGCTGGGATGAATAGGCGTGTCATTTTCTGACTGACTGCACTGCGGTTGTTGCATGTTCAAGGGGGAAAAAGAAGTTCATAGAAGCTTATGTAAAGCATTTTTATTTTCCTTGGTAAGTATACCTATATATAGGAGCCATTGTTCATCTGCAGAACAGAAGCGAGAAAATGGTCAATGGTCGTCACTGGTAAAAAAAAGTCGATCATTTCATCACCTGAAAAAAGTCAGTGATGCTGCTGACATGATGAGGTGGGTAGAACAGGATAGGTAGCAGAAATCAAATCAGATCACCTTTTAACATTCCAGAGAGAGAGAGAGAGAGACGGTGTACAAAAAGCGGATGTTCTTACACAAGACACACGAGCTTCATTTCTAATCCGGGAACCTTTTGAACGTCAGCAGCCATTGCGGAAAAATAATAAATAGTAAAAAAGAAGCTTGAAATAAAAAAGATCCAATCAACAGCTTAAAGACAGCTTAAGAAAAAATCAAATCACTTTTTCTCTCTTATCAAAGCTCGTCATTTAAATAGGCAGAGAAGGGCAGCAGCAGCAGCAAAAGTCCAATATTCAATCTTTTTGAAAAACACTCTTGTGTTCAAATTCAAAAGTCATCTCTCTCTCTCTCTTCCTCAGAGAGAGAGAATATAATATAATGTGTGATGATGAGTGGAGTGGATATAAAGTTGCCTCAAGACATCCCACCAAAAGATGAGGATGATGACGAAAGATGCTGCTGCTCAAGAATAAAAAAATAACAAGATGAACTTCTTGAGGTGGATGATGATGAGATGAGTATCGAACATGTTGTTGTGGTGGTGGTATTTAATTTAAAATGGAGCAGAGAGCACGTCCACTCTAATAAAAGGTTATTACACTCCATTAACAAGAGCATTTATTAGCGCCATCGCTACCAATGTATGTACACACAGGGTACATCCATCCATCGTAATCTCTTTCTGTCTCACTCTCTCCTCTCTCTCTCTTTCTCGTTGGTTTTTTACGTAATAGTAATGACAAGTAACATTTATCGAATAGAATATCCCTGCAAAAATGTAAATTGGGTTTTCTTTCACTGAAGATACCTTCTTGGTCGAAAAGTGAACTCCGTTGTACAATATGACGGAACTGAACGTGTACGAGAGTACTTTTTTTTTAAATTGACCGCGATTGAAAAAAATAAATTGTTGTGTTGATCAAATCTTTTTCCTTTTGATCTGCTGCTCGATTATTGACCTTATAGAAGCCGATACACCTTGTCAATTTATTACGTTATGGCAATCTGCTTGACGTATGTACCCATTTCAATCAAAACATTCACCAGAGAAACAAGATTTTAGCGGATTTCATTTTGTCTATAATCTTAGAAATTAATTTCTTTCTGCGGTGACTTTCTTGGTTTTGCTGATGGCAAACAAAAAACACAATTTTGCAAAAGTAGCCACGTCACCAAAGTTTAATTTTTTCTCTCTCTTACTCTGAGGTAATATCTAGACGAAGATAAAGAAAGGTCCACAGTGGAAAGTCACTCGGGTTGTGGGTAAGTTACAACCAAAAAAAAGTTGACAAAAAGTTCAAGGCCAAAGGTAGTCAGGGTCGTTACAGTGACAAAATGTCAAGTGTCAGGTGATGCTGCTGCTGCGACACCTAATATGCTGCCAAGTAACATACATATAAATGTAATACAAGTGAGGAGTCAATGCAATGTCAAGTACCATGCAGATTGCACAGATGTCATAAAAAATAAATTATTTTTCCTCTTCTTTTATTGCAGAAACGCATAATAGGAATAATAATCCTAATAACAGCGTAGTGAATGGGATGAGCGCGTGTCCAATTGGTAAAAAGGTATTGAGAGAAGAGAAGCAGAAAAAAACAAAATGGGTATAGTCGACTTTGACATTATTTGCTCCCTCTTCCATCCGTCGTGGTGCTATGTACAACTGTTGATAATTCACGCTGAAATAAGTCAAGTTCAAAATTTTTTTAATGTCTCGCCTGGGTTGCTGCATTTTTAGCTGGGTTCAAGTTGAATCTAGTTGATCCCAGGCCTGCATGGGCAAGTGGAACAGAAAAAAATAGTAGTTTTTTCTGAAAATGTATAAATCTTTCTCTTAATATGTTTCATCACGGTTATCTTATCTCCTCTTTTTGTATTATGGGGTTACCGGGATCTGACGAAGAGGAGAGCCCAGGAGAATACAAAAGAATCGTCATAATAATAATTTTGATGATTCGTTTTGCATCACCACTGCCATAACAGCAGCAGCATCAGCATTCCTCGGCTTTTTGATTGTGAGAATATGACTCTCACGTGGTCTCCCTCTCCTCACCATGAAGTGAAGTATGTAAAGTGAAGAGCAGATGAAAACATTCTTTTTGAGACCTGAAGAGGATGATGATGATGAGGCATGGAAGATTGTAGATATCCTCCTTTTTATCCCTTTGACTTTTTTCTCGTCTGTTGCGTCTTCTTCCTATTCTTCCCTATTAACTGGGGTTCCCAGTGTGAAAAAGTCAAAGTCAACGAGACATACCATACAGTGCCGCGTGTGTGTACGCTGAAAGCCAGGTACCAAAGAGGACAAGACAGGTGACTCGCGGGGAAATGCTATAAAAAGAACAGGTGTCTTCTCACCAGAGATAGTTGTACTCATCGTCATCATAGAATTTAATCACAGTTACTACTACTATATCATATTATAACTATCATCGAATACTGTCGGATTTATCGGGACGCGTCGGCAGGTGTGTACCCGACCACGCCAGTCCGGCCGTCCTGTGTACAAGATGACCAGTAGAGCATTGTAAAGTACACGTTACCTTTTTAATGCTGTAGAGGTAAATTTTATTCTGATTTGAAAACAAAGTGATTGATTATCAAGGTTACACAGTTACACCTACGCTGCAATAAAAATAATCTTAAGTAAAAAAGTCACCGGCGCGCTCCGTTCTGACTTTTTATACCACGGCATATTGTATTACACTTTTTTTTATTAATAAAAGTCTCATTTTGTTGCCATCATGCATTTCGTTGAGAGTAAATCCTCTCTACCTGTTCTTTGTATAATATCCCGTTTTTATAAAAATAATCACATTAAGCACATTATTCAAAAAATCTTTTCATTATTTCTCATTGTTGTTATTGTTGTTGTTTTCTGTTGTTGGCATTCCTCAACAAGGCAATTGTACAATAGGGTAACCTAACCCTATTTTTATACTAATCCACCCCGCCATATGTCTGTTTTGTGCGCTTGTTGTAGTTATATCTGTTGTTCTGTAGGCCATGGGCCATAGAGCGAGGGAGAGAGAGAGAGAGAGAAAGGAAAAGGTCTTTAAAAACGATGATATCCTTTCTTTAGTATTATTTTTATTATTATTTATTAAAATTTACTCCTGTTGTGTTTATGCCCACTGCTGTGCCATTATGAATCTTCTACGAGCTGTTTTTTTCCTTGGGCCACTTCTACACTCTTTTTTCTATGCGTCACGTTGTGAATTCCCATATTATCCTGGGCACAACACTGCAGCGGGCCAGACTCCACAATCTGAAATGGATAGAGTGTTAATGACGTGTGGAAAATTTACCTTGAAGATGAGAGACACACAAGCACAATAGCTTCAAGATTTTGTAACCCAGCCCGGAGAGGATTTTTCACTGGATAATAATAAAACTAAGGGTTATACAGTGACACATGTGGGTATCTGACACTGTCATAAATGACCGGTGTACATGGAAACAGTTTTACATTTACAACGCCTAGCAGCTAACAATAAGACGGTATTACGTCGTATTTGACGATATCTGTCATGCAGCAGACTTGACATTTGTCCCTCGCACAACCCTAGAACTACACAGGTATGTGTATATAGAAAGGACAATTTTGAAGACGTTTTCCTAATAATTAGCCAGTATGGATCTTTTAAAAAAGCAAATCCAGCAGCACAGCAGCAGGAGCATCTCTAATCCTCCTTTTGCCTCTTGGCTCTGTGGTAATGTTGGCATGGTATGTGCACACTGGAATGACTTGACATTGACTTCTACACACAATGTGAAGAAGGCTAAGCAATGACGATGTCGACGGCGGTACGGAGAGGGAAAAAAATAAAAATAGAAAGGATTTTTCTTTCATCAGGGCTATTCAATTTCCAATTTGAATAGGATGCTGCTGCTGATGATGAATATGGTGATATGCCAACTACTGTATTCCCCGAATTGTTACCAGGGCCGTGATATAATGAGGGGTAGAGGAGGCAGCGGAATAAAAGAAGGAATTTTACAGAAGCTGGAGGCTAGAAAGAGGAAAATGATGGCGATGATGATGAGATAATAACAATGTGAACAGCTAATAAGATAAATAATAAGCGCATCCTAAATAATCACCGTGATTTCTCTTGAAAGATGATGACGATTTGGAGCCTCGAGCAGGATATACATAAAACTGGCCTGGTGCTGCTGCTATGGTAAACACAGTAGCGATGTCGATGGTCATACAAGAGCTGGATGATGATGTTCAGCAGAGAGAATTATGAAAATGACGAATAAACGAACAACGAAAACTGGTCAAGAGAGAGCGAACTGCCGCTGTAAAAGTGAATAGATAGCAAAGTTGCCTGGAAAATTATTCAATTCAATTTGTGACTTATTTTCAGCCGTTGTTGGTATGAATGCGAAGGAGACGGGACACTACAAAGCCGCGAGCAGCCCTTATCTAAAGTTATTACTTATTTGTTTGCGTTTTCTCCGACACACCGCCAACATCATCGTTTTTCGTTGATGGCGAGAGTAGTACGTGCGTGTGTTGTTCTTTTTTTGGGCCGTTATGAGGAGTACAGAAAGGAGGAACTGCGGAGGTGGAGGTGATATTGGAGGCGACTAAGGGTGATGAGGAGATAACAAGCTTGGGTTTTGTTTGGGGTTCCTGGTGGCAAGGCACTGTCTACTCATAAATTAGCCTAGATAGAGTAAAGGAGAAAGAGAGAGAAACCTTTCAATTTCCTTCTGGCGGTGGTATAACATAGCACGATACTCCAGCCTCGTTATAATTACAATTAAGTTTTCAATGCGAGGCGAGATGCGCCTTCCCTGTGTGGTTTCGTATCGGAGATATCGGTTTTCTTCTCGGTCTCATTTTCTATTCATAAAATAAAATTTCTCTGAGGAGAGAGATAACATGCCTGCCACCGTTGCCGCTCTCTAGAGTTTCGTTTTCACTGGGGATGGCGTTGATGAATGAGAAAATGACTGGTTTTGCGTCCCACGGAGAGAAGCTAACAAAATTATCTCTCTTTCTGTAAGAACGTTTTCATTAAACTGAAATTTTACAATGTTATCATCTCATTAGCCTGTCGCCACCGCACACACTGGTAACAATAGCAGCTCCGCCATCGCCATACCACTGCCGCCCTTTTTTGTTTGGGTATTCGATGTCAGTTCATAGGTTTTGCCCGTGTGGTATTCATAGACTATCGGGTTCGTTCCTTTCATTTCATCCCACTCACCAGTAAGAATCGCCGAGTCAACAAGAAAACAGGAGAGTCAAGTCGCGGGTGTTATCGGACCCGTCATCTCCCCAACAACAGGAGACAACAGCAAACAAACAAGCCCAAGAACGCGAACGAGACCAATATCTTCTCCACTTTCTCCCTCGTGCGCTCTTTCTTTTTCAAGAAGGGGAAAAATTTAAAATAGGTCGCAAGGAAGCCAGAGGGAGAGATGGCAACTGTTATCGCAACCTGTCCATCTTAATGAGTTATAGACGCAGGAACTTAAATACATGATATTTTGCGACACTTTCCGCCTGCTAGCCTATACATCCTGCAAGATGAAAAAGCAGGGAAAATGTGACAAAAATATTGATTGAGGAATGTGCTCCTAATTCGGTTACTCTTGAAGTTAATTGATCACCATTTTCTCTCCTGCCCTTCATTATCTTCCGTACTTTACCCGCTACAATGTCATCGTTCTTTGGCCTTATGAAGCACCCCGCGACGTGGTGAATTTTTTTATGCTACCGCGTTTCTTTCCACTTTTATTCCCAAGTTTTCTTGTTGAAAATTTCATTTTGGTATCAATATTCATGATTACCTAACCACCTACCTAAGGTTGTATATTTTATACACAATACACTTTTCACGTCCCACCAGCAGACATGGATGACAACAATACGGCAATGATAATGTGCCTATAGGTATGGCATTATTATTATGCAACAAAATTGACAATGAAATTAGAAAGGGAAAGGGGGAAGAGGTATAAAGATAAATGCTCTCTCGGCAAACAATTTTTTCTCCGTGCACCTACTGCATTCTATGAATGTTCTATTTGCTCACACACACACACTCATCTTTAATAAGACAGGTTATTTTTTTACAAAAATATCTTGCATATATAAGCACAGAGAAACGTTGTTGGTGTGTGTTGTGTTTTCAAAATATCTCGCTGTTGTGTACCGGTCTCTAGCTAGATAATGAAAAATACAAGGAAAGAGGAGGTATGAAGATATGAAGATTTTAGAGAGAGAGAGAGTGGTGTACGTTATGAATATGTGATGTGATGATACCATTAATCACTGTCAAACTAGAACCTTATTACTCCACCAACACCACCATTACCAAAACATTTTACTGCATTACCATTTGTGAAGTTACTTTTATAAAGTTGATACCGGGTACCTACACAACTACAAAAAACGCAAATGTCTACCAGTAAATGGTGTAAAGCAATACATTTCGGTGTTTTGGTAACTACAGCAACAGCAACGTGGAGTAATAGTAGTTAGGTAACTCACAGAAAAAATACAGTGGTTGAGTACACCAGAAAGTTTTCGTATAGAGAGCAGCATGTCTGCCTACGTAAAGTGCACAGGGGAAATTTCCTACTGCATAAGTGTGGAGAAGAAGAGAATGACATGGGAAGAAAGGAGAGGGAAGAAAGAAGTGAAATTCCACGACGAAAATAAGTATATTAATAAAATATGGAGTGAATTGTGAAGAAAAAAGATTACCAGTTTTTCCTTCTTTTTTGAATTTCAATTCTAAAAATACAGATAGACACTTTATAACGGGGGTTAATAATTGAGTGTCGAAAAATCTAATAAATTGAGACGTCCGCGCGCGGCTGAAGAAGACGGTTGCTGCAGCAACTTGTTTTTTTTGTCAGTTGTTACTGTATCATTCGATACTTCGTCCAATTAGGGAAAATCTCGGAAAACAGGTTATAAATAACCTGTAATTTTGAATAACCATCACTATTACAAATTGTCGATACTATTGACCAGCGATTTATTATTTATTGAAAGGCAATCTGCAAAAAGGCAGCCGTGTAAGTAACTAAAGAAGAAAATTAAATTTTTACAGACAGCAGCAACATAATTCATTATGATCAATATAAAGCACTTCATAAGCTTTCTATTTTTTACCCTATAGATTCACTAGTTTTCCCCCTAAAATATTGTAAAAAAAACCATCTTTACGCAAAAATGCGGAATTCTGAATACCAAAACTTGACTAAACTAAATTCTCTACTTGATGGCTGGTGTTTTTAAATGAAAATATATGGGAAAAACTCGTGACAGAGAGAGCAGCAGCAGAAGAGTGCGCGGGAGAAAAGAAGCGAAAAAAGTAGCGGAGAATTTTTTTGACAGAAGAGCCCCATAATAATCGTGATCGGCCCTGCTCTTTCTCTGAGCAAGTGAGTGTGTGTAAGCCTTTGTGGTTTACCTTGATGAATTATGCAAGTCGTCGTTTTTAAATAGAAAGAGATCCACACTTGAAACTAGATACTCGACTGTTGTTGTTTGTACGTTGTACCCATCCTCATTATTATGTCTCCATTGATTTTTCTCTACAGCAGAAGAGCTTCAGCTATTGAGCACCCATTCCGCTTCCTTTTCAATGGAAACGCGCGTCCATTATCTTACGAGGCGACAGGCATGCACACACAGAACAAGATTCATTTCATTCATTTCACAAAAAGCCACAAAAGCCCCAAATCCACCTGATCATCATCGTCATCCCTTTTATTGAAACGCATCTCCCTATTTGCCGTGATACTGCTCGCAGCAAAAATTATTGGGGAAAAATTTCTATAAAGCTGTCGGCCTTACAAATTTTCGATCATGTGGAATGCTAGGCAACTTTATAGCCATATTACAGGCACGTTACACATGTCGGCCATGTCGGGTACATTTCTTGTTGTGTGTGTGTACATTTTTTTCTTGGTGATCTATGGATTATTGGTTAAAAAAAGTAAAATGCATGGTAAGGTGTAGCATTATTTTTCTGTAAGCTTGTTATACTCTCATCTTCTCCCCACGAACTGGCCATTCTTCATCATCGTCGGAGTCATTACTGTATTATATTTTACGGGGCTCTCGCGCTGCTAATAATACCATCATCATTATTATTATACCGCCATTAGATTTTTTGGGTGAAGGGGTCCTCCGTGAATAACGTCTCTAATACCTAATCTCCCCAGAAATGTACATTTAAGCACATCGTTATATTTTTGTGTCACATTTGAGTTGAGGACACGTTTGATTACGTAAGGTATGAAGGGCGCCTATTTGTTCTCCACTCAAAAATAGAGGTATATTTTTTCTCTCTTTGTGCATTTTGGTGCACGTTGTTTGACTGCTGATGGGAATGTGAGCATTGTGTGTGTGCATATATATATTTTTGCGTTTTATATCAGTTTCCTTGATCACCCTTCTCTTCTCGCCCTCTCCATCGTAATAAAAAATCCATGATACATTCTCGCTCTCTTGTCTTCATTGTTGCTCACTGTGGCTGTTTTTCTCTCCTGATTATTATGATTATCGCCAATATGAACAAAATGTTTCTTCTCTCATGACCAGTCTCTCTCTCCCTCTTCAGTAGATAATCAGTGAAAATTTTCAAGAGCCATACTCTCTCTCTCTCTCTCTTGTGTCGACTTGTTTGTGTGCATACCATGTATCTTTTTCGTAACTGTGTAATTTGCCAATCACGACAAACCAGTGAATCTTTCTTCTTCTCCTTCTCCTGTGCACATTTGTCGTATCATAATAACGCGCGATGGTGATCACCGTCAATTTGGTATTTTTTCTTCTCTCTCTCTCCCTCTCTCTCCTTGCGTCCCTGTGTTGTCCCAGTGTAAACAATAATAACAGCATACAACAGCAACAACAACCCACAGTAATCATAATAATCCGGCTAATAATGATGATGATATAGTTAGCAGCACACACACAACAATACCATAAAAATAAAAGAAAATCTTCCTCAAAACACACTCAAGAAGGCAGGTAGACAGGCAGGCTGCGCAAATTATTATTTATTTTGCACACGACTTTTTTTTAGCCTTCTATCCTCTTCTCTCGCTCCAAAACTCAAAGTATACTGTTACTTTAGTAATGTCCGTAATTATTTCTTTTATAGCCGGGGTACCATCCTGTAAAAGAAAAAAAATCCCGACTTCTGTAGGGGTTTATATGAGAGTTTGTCATTACGTATTTTCCCCAATTTTTGTGTATTCTCCCGACTCACCATGACTATTATTATTATATTGTCTGTGTGAACTTTGCACATCAAATGGCATGACTCTACCATTAGCATTTGACATTTTCCTCCTTGTCCTCCTCGTCGTTGATTCGCTGGGTGACATTTCCACAGAGCGAATGTCAATCCCATAAATTGTAATATCGTGTTGACTCAGCGGCAGCAGTGACGGCGGTAGGTAGTGAAGTTAGAGAGAGAAGGAGAGAGAGAGAGAGAGCAATATAGCGGTAAAAAAAGGCGAGTGACTCCATAATTTTTTTTCTTTTGCTGTTGGGATGTCACTTGCTTCATGCTACTATCATATGAAATGCAAAGTAGAGAGAGAGAGAGAGAGAGCACGAGAGCAAACGGGGCAAGCAGAATGAAGCAAAAACAATTCATTTTTTGGCTTTTTTCTCCTTAAACTCCCTGGCAGAGTACGCGTACCGGGGGAGAGAAAGAAATTTAGAAGTTTTTGACATGCTGACATGGCATGGTGTATCGTGTTGTTGATATGGTTGATATTAGAAAGAGTCATCATCATGATCAGGATGATGACAATGAGAAAGATGACAGGGCATCAACATCGTCATCGTCGATGTCGCCCTGCTCGTAGTCATCACCTAAAAAACCTTTATATAAATTCATAATGAAAATGATCATGATGATGAGCATCATCGTGATACGATGATGACAGAATAGAGGCAGTCATGGGAAACGGCCCGCGACAGAGGCACACAAGGCTCAGCCGGGACATATTTTGCTACTGTTACACACGACATACTCTCTTTCTTTTCTTTCAAGACGGGAAACAGACACACAAATGAACATAGAGGGCACAACAGTAAATTCTATCTCCCTCTTTTATCATTTCTCCCTTTTCTCTCTAATTCTACTACCATGTCTGCATTTTGTGGTTGCAAGTTGCAACAAAGTTGCACAGCCCCGATGTTTTTAACAACGCGTCCCGAGAAACGACTTTACTTTTGTACAAACACATTTAAACACACACTGTAATTTTTAAATGAATTTAGCAATATACTACTTTTTCTATTCTTAAATGCTCGTTTTTAACTTTTCAACTATTTTTTCTATTCCGGCCATTTAATGATAATTTTCATATGTACCGGGTGTTTTGAGATTGCTCTCTCTCTCTCTCTCGCTCTCTGTCGTTGTTTGCGTATTTGAGGTTTTCCTGTGAAACTATGTATAGTGCATTATGGGAAGTATTTTTCTTTGTATTGTTATTGTTATTGTTATTATCATCATCGTATTACTCATTTCTTTTATTCCTTCTATTTTCATAGTTTTTCTCTGTTTTAAAAATACCTATCCGGTTGTGGTATAATAACAGCAGAGCATAATGCTATTATTTCCCAGTTACCACCGCAGACACCTCGATAATACACGTCCGTAACTCAGCAGGAGTATTTTTTACATCTTCCATTCCTTCTGTATATTTTTCATTTTGGGGGTTTTCTTGAGAAGTAGTAAGCCAGAGAGAGAGAGAAAGAGAAAAAGAAGAAAAATGTTGATGTTGCCCTTTTTCAATTTTACCTCTTTACCCACCCAGCAGAAAGAGGGATTGTAATAGTAGTAATAATATCAGGTAAATAATACGTTTTAAAAGAGATGACATGACTCGGTTAAATGGGGCTATCATTATTACTTATCATCATCATCATCGCCGTCACCACATAACCATATCTCTCTTCGCTGTAGCAAAAGGAATGTAACGGGGAGTTAACCCAAACTTAAATCGGGTGGCATTGTCGTTGTAGTTGCGAAAATAGTGACAGTATAAAAGGTTTATCATTATTAAAATGAGACAACAGCCTCAGTAATGGCAAAAGAAGCTAGATGACTTATTTCACACGAAGATTGTATCCTTTGCCGGTGTCACCCGCTATCCATTATTTCATTTAGCATGGCAAGCAAGAGATTTTATGAAAACAGGTTGAAAAATGGGGAGCGCTTTAAGTCAAACGTTATATGAGTCGCATGCGTGTGTGTGTGTGTTTTTTTCTGGGGAGTAAAACGTGTCATTGTGGCTTTTGACTTGTTCCATTTTTTACGTGTGGGACTTTTTCCTCGTTGTTTTGTCCTTTTCATCAAACAGACTCAGGAACGGTGTCAGGTTACACACAAAAGTCCTACTTTTCTGGGCGTTTGAATTTTGTTGCCCTTGGAAAACGACGACAAAAATGCCGAGAAATACCTTAAGACAACCCCGGGTTTTTAAGGAAATACTTTTTACTTTACCCATTCAACTCAATAAAATCCTCGACTGCAATTGACGGCTTTACCGTGCATGGTATTATTATTTAAACGTTTAACAAAATACAAAACTGTTTGAAACGGCTATTACCTTCATTTCAACCGCATTTTAAAAAGAAAAAAGAAAGAAAAATCACTTGGGAATTTAAACCGTTTTTATTATAAATCTATTTTGTATTCGCCCCTAAAATATAAAACGCTGTTCCAGAGTTATTCTTTGCCACCACACTGGCAAGTAAAAAAATCTTCCCAACTTCTTATTTTCTACTTCTTGATCTGTTGCGTAGTGTCCCTGCTGCTTCGTAATGCATTAGAATACAATTATTATACTTCTCCTTCAAACCCAGATGAAGAATTAAAGGGAACTGGCACAGCAAGTGGTACGGTGGTGGTGGTAGGCCAGAGAGAACACAACAAACTGGTGTTTCTTACGGCAACAACGTAACTTTGACTTTTCCCCTTCTACTTTTCGTTTTACTCCGTCTTGCGTAATATATGTTGAACGCAGGAAAGATGATTTTTAAAACTTTGTATGCTGCAGTACTCACTTGAGAAATAATTAAAGTTGATGGTGACCGTGTGGTAGTAAAGTAATGGACACGCCAGTTTTTCTCCCTGTGAAATTTTTGTGGTAATCTAAGTCGCTGGACTTGTTACGTACACATGCACACTTCACACAGACCCTTTTTGTTTTACACAGAGCAATAATAATATCAGAAGTGAAGTATCAATATCATCGACATGGTAGCCTGACTTTTCTCTGAAAATCAGAAAATTTTCGTAGAGAGAGAGATCATTTTTATTTTCTGCCATTTTAGTCATGCTTCACATTTTCTAGTGAACCGAGACGAACTTGATGAAAAATAAAAACATGTTTGTGTACATGGGTGAAGGAAACGTGGTCCTTTTATGGGAACTACTTGGTAAACTACGGAAAAGGTTCGTAGCATCTAGAACAAGGGGCATTACAGTATAGGATAAGACTTCGGTGTTTTTCCTTAGGAAAAGGTTGAAGTTGGAATTTCGTAATTAAATTGTACACTTCCAACATCCAACTGTGGTTTGTTGATAGTTGATGTGGGCAAGATTTAAATGTAGGTATGTGTAGGGTTGGCCCTATGTCAATGTCCATGAGCATTGGACATGTCAGAGCATGTCCATTTGTCAATTTTTTCAACCTCCAATATTTTGGACATTTAAAATGATATGTCATTTGTCA